>ML843138.1:7656-31583 GCA_009831015.1 Picea engelmannii
AGAGGATATAAATGTGACATTTTTGAGGCCCAACATGCCCCCCAACTCAACTTGTTGCATGTCCTCATGCAACCATGCATGGATCTTCTTAAGAACTTTTGGCATTTAAACTATGGCTTTGATTGATGATGTCCTTTAAACAATGAATATTTTCAGGATTTGAAATATAGGAGTAGCAACATGTAAAATAAATGTGTAACAACATGTGAAATATGTGTAAAAACATGTGAAATTTTCTTATGGTTGGTTCTTGTGTGACAACCATGAATACAAAAGATGTTGGTTCTTGTGTTAACAACATTCATTTCACCTATTTATTTTCTTGCTGCAATAATTTAGCCATATACTCACTGGAAATAATAAGCTATCGATGTGCATAAGAAAGCATCACTGTGTATAAGATAGCCTTTTATTTATCTTTATGAATCATGCCAATATGTGTATCAATCGAAATGGAACAAAGTATTCATTGGAAAAGAAATGTTAGTGAATCATAAATGGAATGATGAGATGGTAAAATGGAATAATGGTAATGAATATGTGGTGAAAGAGTCCCCCCCCCCTTCAACTGGATCGGTAGCATGCCCTCATGCAACTTAGTGTAGATCATGGAAGGAAAGAGTGCAGGGCGAGAAAATTTTCCAAAATATTCAAGTCGGCATATAAGAAGTTATGTGATTAAATCTTAGAAAAGAACATACCTCCACTTACCCAAAAAGTAGATGTAGTTGTTACGGCTGTTGGATCAGGAAAACGTGACTGTCGTTGTAGCTGCAACTGTTGTAATTGTTGGAGCAAAGAATATCAGGAAGGTGTCACTGCTGCAAGATCAGGAAAATGGAACTGATAATGTTGTTGTTGTACTTGATCATGGAAAAGGAAGGAATCTGAACTATTACTACTGAATCATGAGAAATTTGGAAGGAAAAGAATATGGAACTCTCATAGATCTGAAATCAAACTGCTGCAACTGCTGAGGGGATCATGAAAAAGTGTATAGTCTTCATCCGTTATAAAACCGATCGTATAATTCTCATCATGCAAATGAATGTATCGATGTCGAGCATGAACAAAAATCATTGGATTATCGGCCATTGATGAATGTCGTTAACCAATGCGAGACAAACTCACCAGTGATGTCAATGAGTGTCAAGGTACCCGAGTACATCTTGTGAAGTATGAATATATGGGCTGATGTTGAGCCACTTGCAAGATCTAACGATCAAGGGACATTGATGTATTCCCATGATTGCTAGCGAGAGAACTTGCCATTAAGTCATGCAAGCCTCTAGGTACTCAAAATGAACTCTAGTCTATATCCCAGATAATCTGTCGAGGTCGATGGGGCAAGACTGTTGAAAGGTGGGACTTAAGGAATCTCACATCATTCAACGCAAGTTTATTAAAATATTGGTAGCACTATATATGTAAATATCTCAGTAGCAGCAGGGTTTATGGCAGGGAAATGTAATCATGGAAAGGGGTTTGTTTCATTCGGAAGGAAAACTGGAAAGGAAAAAAAAGGCAAAACGATAAAGGAATGTATGCAACTCAGAAAAATAAGCATTTGTGAAGTCATGAAAGTTAAGGCAATGGAAGATGGTGTCAACACCAGGATGATTAACCATCTTTGAAGGAGAAATGGTATAGTGTCACAGCATGAAATTTGCGGAAATAATAGTGTATGAGCATGGTCATTGTGTAACAACAAACATCAAGATGTGAAAAAAGTTTCTATGTAATAGTAAAATGTTTTTGTGTATTAGCAAAATGTTTTTGTGCAACAACAAAATGTTGTTGTGTATTAGCAAAATGCTTTTGTGCAACAACAAAATGTTGTTGTGTAACAACAAAATATTTCTGTGTAACAACAAACTTTAGGATGCGCAAAAAGTTTCTATGTATCAACAAAACTGTTTTTGTTGAGTAACAACTCCTTCAAGCTATCTAGTAAAGCATGTGTTTCTGAAAAATGTTTTGATTCATGAAAATCACTGCAACAAAAAAGTGCGACTGTCCTCGTTCCTGCAAAACTTTAGTACAAATTCCTGCATAAAAATTGTGAGAATTTCGAAAAATATATCATGCAAAAATAAGTGTAAATGCAACAAATTAAAGAACAATACATGTTTATACTGTTTGTTGTTGTGTTCATGGTTCATCATTGATTATTGCGTGAAGAATCATAAGACATGAATAAGTACGAATACGAGCAACTCAAAGAAATAAATTGCATTTTTATTTGATTGTTGTAACAATGACTCAAAGAAAAACATAAATCGTGAAAACAACTGAGGAATTTTTAGAATGTTCGTTTGCAAATTTTGTTTTTTTTTGTTTTTTTTTGTTTTTCTATTTTTATTTTTGTTTTTATATACATATATTTTTAGTGTTTTTTTTTCAATTTTTAAATTTGTTTGTTTGTTTTTAGTGCTTTTGTTTTATAACTAAAATGAAACAAAAACAATTATTATTTTTCTTTGTTTGTTTTTATTGTTTTTGTTTTATAATAAAACAAAACAAAAACATATATATAAACAAAAATAATTTGTGTTATTTAAAATAATGAGGCAATGACATTTGAAGTTGCCACGATTTGGAGTTCAACTAAAGATCTAAAAGAGATTGAAATATTGAATGATGATTAGTAAATCAAATTGAATTCTTAGATTCTGTGCCATGTGTAGCAGAGTTTGTTACTAACTTGAATTCTTCTCCTTGGAAGGTATCGTAATTCAAAACAAATCGTTTTTTTTTTCCTCACGCAGTCTGCAAAACGGAGCTCCGAAGAACCCTGAGATTATCCCAAATGGTTGTGAAATCCAGAAAATCGCTCATGTGTTACCTAAATGCCTCCATTCCAGAGAAAACCCATGTTTTATTTTTTTTCAATTCACCTCGGTTTGCTAAAAAAATGCATTTTAAAATCATGTGTTTTAATAGTTACGCATTTCTGGCAATTACGTTTTCTGGCAATTACCTCTGAAAAAATTGAAAACTAGATGATGCCTGCTGTGGTAAAATTTCCAGAGCTTGTCTCTCACATAAAATTTCAAATCGATGATCATCAAAATTCACAGTATTTCTATGATTCAAGCCAAGGACTGAGATAGAAGATTATTGCTGTCGTAGTTGGATTGTGAAAAAAAAAAAGGTTTTGTTATTCAATCACAGTTTCAGTTTCGTTTTGTTTTTTATTGTTATTTCCTAATGCCATTATTGTTTTCTTGTTTTATTGTTTGCATATCTACAAAATTATTCAATCACTGTTATAGAGAAAAAAAAAAAAAAACCGTCATTGTTTCAACATATAAAATTTTGTTGTAACAAGGACTTTCTGAGCATGTAAAAATTTCACTGTTTCAGCATGCTGTAACAACATGTAAAATTTTCGCTCTAACTGTGACTGTCTCAGTATGTAAAGACTCGGCTTTGTTTTATTCATCTAATTTTTTTTTGTTGTTGTTGTGTTTACTGTTTAAACATGTTTGCAAAATCATTCATTCCTGAAATCAAAATCATCCATATTTTTTGATCCTCGCGATCGCACCAAGCGCAGAGGAGAGCATACTTATTCGAGGTAAAAGAAAAACTGAAAATTAAAACCTACCTACTCTATGCTAAATGGAATTAAAAATTAGTTACGTCTAGGAAAATTTCCAATGGAGCCAAGCACGCAACAGTAACAACAATATGTTCAATGGTAATTTTTCAAATGAATAATATAAATATTCAAGAGTGAATGAATCTAGTTGTTGTGATTGCAAAATTTCTACTTAAAAATTAAAAAATGAGGCTAATCGAGTACTTACCTGGAACCATTCCTCGATAATGCTTTCATAGGCGTGTTTTTCCTCGCTCAGATCTTGTTGCAACTCCTCATTGTCCTCCTCAAGTTCCTCATATGCTAATTTCTTGTTTGTTGCTGGAGGATTGTTTAAGCTCTGGGCTGTTGTCAATATCTCCTCTTCCTGAGAAGAAGAAATCTCAGTTTTCGCCAGGATCTGAGCGAGATGTTCCAAGATGACACTCATGGTTAAATCATATTGCAAAAGGGGTTCTTACAACACCCAAATCAAAATAAAAATAAAAAACTGAAAATAATACTTGTTGAAACACATGAAACCCTCTTCACAGTTGCAAAAATCAAGCACACTTGCTGAAATTGAAATTCACACTCTACTTATGCTTGCAAGAAAATCAAACTAAAATTCAATCCATCGTGCTTCCCCAGCAACGGTGCCAAAATGGTCGGTGGAAATATTGTCGTTTAATTCCATTGTAGTACTTGCCCAACTATTTAATTTGTCAATCCGAGGTCCATAGGATTACGAAGCACACACACTGTATATGCAGGACTGAAGTAAAACTAATCTAATCTAATTTCTTGAAATGAAATTAATCTAGGAAAGCATTGAAAGACTAACTATGAAAACAATGAATTAATCTAGGAAAACAATACATGATGTGAAGAGTTGAATGACAAAAGACATATGTGAGCTCACACAATACATCAATCTCAAATTATATTACAAGAGTCAAATGACAAAGCATGAAAGAATAATAAAGCTAAGAATCCCCTTCTCCTCATTACAAGACTAAATTATGAATTACATGATCTCTAACTCTCAAGCTAATCTCCCAATTATGAATAGCATGCTACCCCTCATGAAGAGAGAACACTCTCTTATATACATGAGAGTATTGAAGAGTGTCATAATTACAGATCCACTATTCTCTCAACCATTCTCAACTGCTTTCCTATTATTAGAAGATATCATCCCTTCAAATCCTCCACACATCTCTCACATATCTTAGATAAGATATGCCATCCAAATCTTCTATGATCTTCTCCTTTGAATATGCTTGAATATGAAATTCGAATTTGAAGCTAGGTGGTAATATTTGACTTTGTTAAAATATTCACCTATGCCTGCACATATCATCAAATTCATCCAACCTTGATATATAATGAAAATATGTTATTTTTCTAATATTTAATCACAAATTCACTTATAATATTAAAATTAATACAATGGAAAATAATAAGGAGAAACCCAAGTATCATTATGGAAATGGTATGATGGAAGGTTAATGGGACGATGAAATGTAAGGAATAGTGAAAGAAAAAGAGGATATAAATGTGACATTTCTGAGGCTCAACAACTTCTAGTATGTCTTCTATGTCCTGCATGATTTGGAATATATTTCCAAAGGTATGTTTATTCCATAGCTTCAGCGAGTGCTTGAAGTTTTTCAGGTGCTGCTCGAATTTGTATATGCATGTACCATAATCTATTTCTGCCTAGGCCCACCAGGATTTTGCAACCTGATGAAATTCAGGGTGTGATAGCAAAAAATTCTCAAACTGAAAGGGTTTATATTTGGGCGTTGCCCCGGTTTCTAGACAGATGGCAATTGGCCAATGGTCTGATCCTACCATTGGGAGAATGAGTCTCTCCATATTTGGATCCATTTATATTTATTATTCCGCTACAAGGAAGCGATCCAGATGACAAGCTACTTGTTGGTTCCCTGATCTACGATTGGACAAGGTGAATGTGCCATTGCGATTTTCGATGTCTATGAGATTTAGTTCGTCTATGAGGGTTTTGAACTTACCACTGTCTGGCTCCAGTCGTTTAGTTCCTCCTTTTTTCTCTTCCAGTGACAGGATCATGTTGAAGTCTCCCCCTAGAATCTAGTTGGGTGTGCTCAACAATGTTTTGATGTGGTTTATCCACTTCATGAGGTTGTCTTTGTCCTATTGGCATTGAGGTCCATAGTCGTTTGTGATATCACCCTCCTAAGTTGATCCTGTGATCATGAAGTGAGTCATGAGTGTGCCTATAGTGGAAAAAGGTCTTCTTAATGTGATAGTGTTGGGTTTCCATAAGATGGCAAGTCCCCCTAATGCCCTTGTGGAGTCAGTATGTAGAAACTCACATCCCCTCCAAATGCACTGGAAGATGGTTTCTGCCTCTGTACCAGTACATTTTGTCTCTTGTAACAGAAGGATATTTGGATCTTATGCTCTGATGCAATATCAGAGGATCCTTTGTTTGGATCTACCATTGAGCCCCCTGATGTTACAAGTGATGATCTTCATCATAATGATTGTGGAGTTGGGTCAAGGTATCCCTCTGAGAGCTTTTGGATCTTCCCAGAGTTGATCATGAGATTGCCTGCCTCTTTGATGAGTTGTTGGGTTGATTTCCATCCCCTTCTTTTGTTCTCCCTTAGTATCCTCTTTGAGTCTGAGCTTGGATTTGTGGCTGTACCCAGTCTTGCTGTGGATCCTGCTGTGGAGTCAAGAAAGAATCTATGGACCTTGCATAGTTTCTCTTTAGGGAGGGCTTGCAGATCCTTTTGATTGAGGGCTTCCTCAAGTTTTTCAAGATCGATGCTTGTGAGATCACGATCATCCAACTGCATCTGGGTGTCCGCATCTACGTCACCCCCCTCTTCTTGGTTGGCCTTGCTATTTTGGAAAGAGGAAGGTGTGGCTTGGTTCTTCACTTTCTCCAGTTGTTTCTCTTTGTGCGGATCTTGAATTTCTTCGTCTTCCGACAGCTGGTTCAGGATCTCATAACAGTTTTTTGTCAAGATCTTGGGGCGTGGATCCGGATTTTGCTTCCTTGGAGGTTTTTTTTTCCTTCCTGTGACAGTGGTGAAGCCGTCTTTCTGCTTGGTATCGCTGGCCTTGGATGCTTGGATATTCAGTGGACAGTCTCTCAAGAGGTGTCCATGTTCATATAATTTCCTACAGTGGAAGGGGATGTGTTCGTAGTCCAACATTTGTTGCCAGTCCTCATCTTGATATTCCAGAGTTATATATCTGGGGAGAGCCTTGGAGATGTTCATGTACACACTGATTCGGGCATAAGAAGTGTATTTCATTTTCTTTATAGCTTCTGATTCTTTGACATAGTGACCCAGTGTATTCCCGATTCACATAAGGATTTCCTCCAGCCAAAACTCCTACGGAAAAGAGTGTAATTGGATCCAAACTGGAGCCATTGTGAAATTCTCCTTGTCTGGGTTGACTCGTTCTATCGAGAAGTGCATGAATAGCCCTACCGAGTTGTAGAAGTATGGCCCATTCTCAAAGATTTTGTCCTTGTCTTCTAGATTGTAAAGGATGATTCTGAAAAAACCTCTTGAGTTGAGTTGAACCTCGTAAACTCCCTTAGGGTTCCACCAATGCTTAATCCATCGAGTTAGGTCATGTTCAAATGGCCATAGTCCCAAGAACTTGCCTATGAGGGCATTCTCTCGCATAAAATGTGTGTTCACCCATTCTTGTTGAGATTATAAGATATCTTGGTGGTTAATCAGATTGTCGAATGCATTTGTCAGGCTCCCAACCACGAGATTCTTTTGGATGGGACGTTCTTGGTTCCACATCCATCTCTTTCGTGAGCCCTTGTTCTCTGGTGAGGAGCCAGTTGCATAGCTGTAGCGTTGGCTCGAATGAGGGTCGCTTGGCTATTGTTCTCATCTTATCATTGGCAGTTACTTTGTTGTACGAGGGCGGTTTGCCCCCCTCTTGTAGATTCATTATGACAGATCAAACTCGGGTGCTATCTGTGCTAGACCATAACAGGCGGCAGGTTCCATAGCGGCTAGATCCAGTCATGCAACAGGTTTGTAGAGGAATTGTTTCAGAGCGCTAGGGTTTCACCGTACGAGCCTCATTCAGTACGCCAATATCTCACTCAACACTTTTTACCACTTTTAAGTTCATAATATGATTTGATCTTTGACATTTATTAAGATTTTCTTTTCATTTAGAAGAAAACAAAATCTAACTTATTACATTTTTTTAAGTTATCAAAATTTACATCTATCATAAAATAATTGTAACATTAGATATTTACATGTTATGAAACATGTGCTATCCTAAATTTGATACATTTAGTGCTAGCATTTCAGTTAGGCACTATCGCACCACTTCAAACGTAACGTGAATACATGATATTGTTTTTCACATATAAAATATTCACATGCATTATGAAACACATGTGATTTGTTAAATATGTTCACGTTTGGAAAGTGCACATGTATTATAGATTTACCAGTGTGGTTTCCACATATACCAATGGAAATATTAATGCATCTTGAGTTAGTCATTGTTCAGCTAATTCAAATACATGTATTTAATAACGTTTTTATAGACAAGACTAAAATGTATTATGAAATATATATTTTTTAAACCAATGTCATTTATAAGAAGTTCACGTGACATAAAATTGCTAATTTGTTGCTACTACAACAATGAAAATTTTAACATATTTGATGTTACATATTGTAAAAACAAGTTAAACATAATAAGTGTTTTACTCATATATATATATATATATATAATTCATTTGAAATAATATTTTTATGCTATTTTGAAATTATATCTCTGCAGTTTTGAAAGGGAATAATACTTCTCTGTTGTTTTCACCTTTTTTTTCCAGAATAATTTTTATGGTTTTTCTCGTTTTCTTTGGAACTTCTCTACAATTGAGCAATTGGACATGTGAAATGAGGTGGATCACTTTTTACTTTGATTCAAGTTTAATTTAAAATATATTTATAATCTATTAATGTAAAGAGATTTGAATATATTTTATTTATTTATTATTTTAGGTTCCATAAGTAAAATATGATTTGACAGATAATAATTGATATCATTATTATCAATTAAAAAAAAATATATTTTTAAAGTCAATCCAACATAATAATTGTTACATTTTTCTCTCTTCTTTACAATATGATCACTCCACCACCTAACTCATTCTAACAGGGAGAGGCCAACGCTCCCAAAATCACCTTAGAAATTCTTTATGATTATATGGAATCAATAGAAAAAAGAGAGGAGAGAGAGATGCCAAAATGAAAATAGAGTTAGAGTCACTAGAAAAAAAGAGTGAAGAAAAAGACGCAAAACTCCAAATAGAGCTACAGGAAATGATACCATTCAAACTCAAATTGAGGATATACTATGTTGGCCCTTGACGAGGTTTTGAGGAAACATTGGTCATGTTTGACAATTTTTGGGACTTCAACAGGCTCGCCGAAGAAGGAGCTCCCAGGCAAAGTAGAGATCGTCGGATCTCGCCCATTTTGTGGGCTTTTTGGGCTTTTGGGGTTTATGTAACGGGTATGGGATGTTGGCCCATGGGTTTACCCATGCTTAGTCTCCTTTTTTTAATATATAAATAAGTAGTTAGGTAATGTAAGTGAAGGTGCTAGTTGGTTAGTAGCCATCGACTTAGTGGTTGGCTAGTTGGCTTTGTGCACGAATGAGTTAAGACTTGGAGAGCTAAGTGCAAGTGTTTTGTAAGTTCTTTATGAGTAGACGATGTAAGGATTGGTGACTTGATCTAATTCAGGGAAGGAGGATCTGATGAGGTGCACGAAGATCTCCTGTCCTTTGTGGAGTTGGATTTGTGGCTTGGTGCATGCAAGAAGATTGGAAGAAGCTAATAAAGAAGAAGAAGAGTTGGTGGAAGTAGCACCACACTGGGGTGAACCACATATATCCTGTGTTATTGTGCTTCATGCTATGTGTTCATGATGGTTAAGTTTATATTTTCTTAGTGCACTATTCTGGATGTATGATAGGTAGATTCATTGATGCTTAGTGCTTGATATATGAATAAATGCTAGATCTGCTCTGATGTTATGTGCCAAATGCTTAGATGTGTTTAATATTGATTACTACCATGTTGATTTACAATTAGGGTGAATCTGCGATGTGAATAAGAATCATAACTGAATGTATACTATTGGCTAAGTGTTATGTTGAAGTGTGTAATCACATATTTGTGTCCCATCTAGGTTGTAGGCACTTGAGTCCTACAACCCCCTTGCCTCTACCTCTGGTGAGACTTCATCTTCTTCATAGGTATTTTCGAAAGGGCTAGTAGTTAGGGTTTTGTTGGTGCGTTGTTGAAGCATTGAACCCTGGGTCTTCGCCTGTGCTATCAAATGGTTTTGTTGCTGGTACTGAAATTGTGATTGTTGGAAACTGAAGAAAAGAAAAATCTGTGTGCATAGATATGTTGTTGTAGTGCGCAATATTCTACCTAACTTGTGAAGCTCCATGCTAAAAAAGAAGCTCAATCTGAAGAAAAAAGGTAAGATCTTAAAACTTTGTGCTCTGGTAAAGGTAAGATAAGTGAGAATTTTTTCTTCGGAAGTATGGATCTAGGTATGTTTGAGAGATTTTGTCCTACTCTAAAAACTAGGGCACATCTAGAAGAAAAAATATTTTCTCTGAATAGATTTGACAGCAAGAATGAAAGATAGGTTATTCCTATGCATAGAAATAATTTTTGGACTGACAAATGGATGCAGGAACCTAGAACAAATGTTTGCAGATTGCAGGTCCATCACTGTGATCCAAGTGCGTAGTACAGAAGAGGTTGGGGATTTTTTAAGAGAAAGAGAGGATTGACATTATGTTATAACTATAGAATATCGAAGCATCTTGCTAAGGAATTCCCTAGTACAGGTCCTATTTGTCCTTGTTGTAAATTTGTTGGTCACGAGGTTTTGGATTTCCCTAGAATGATTAATAAAGTTGAGAACATGAACCTGAAACAAGAAAACTATAAAGAAGGTAAAGAAACTAAGGATATGTTAGAGAACCAGAAAGAATAAGAGACTATGTTATTACAGCTGAAAGAAACACTGAATGATCACAGAGACATCAGTTTATCAGACATGTTAAAAGAGAAGCAGTGTATAGAAACAATAATACAAGACCTTGACATAGATTGTGTTCTGGATGAGAAAACATAGGTGAATATCATGCCACAAAGAAGTTGGGAAATTTTGAGAATTCCTACTATGATTCCTTCATTGGGAAGGATAGGATTGTTAAAAGGAAAGATGATAATTCTACGTGGAAGAGTTATAATGTCCCTATGATTTCCCATGGAACATCAACCGAAGAAGAATTTGAAGTCATTAAATTTGTTGAGAATAATGCCCCTTTTGCACTTTTGTTAAGAAAGACTTGGATTGAGAAATATTGGATCTGGAGGAAAGCAGAGGAAGAAGCTATAGAATAGAAAAAGAAAGAATCAAGGGACTTCATAGCCAAAAAAATATATCGACTAGTACGAGAACAAGAGGACAAGTCGAAGCAACTGAGGGAAAGAGACTTAATTGTTGAATTTGAAAGAATGCAGGAAGGCTTGAAAAACCTGTCCATGCAGGATAGAAGAACACCTACCCTAGAAATAGTACGAGAAGAGGTATTACATTTGAACCCTTTGAAAGACCCTTAGTAGTGTGAAGTTACTACACTAAGAGAATATAAGAACAAGAATGGAAAGAGGAACCTCGTGACTCAGATCACAAGGAAGAATTCTAGAAAGCTCAACAAGAATAAAGAAAAGTTAGAAAGATTGTAGGAAGTTCCAGAGGAGACTTCGCAGAAGGAATCCTTGCATAACTTGAACCTCGTCAGGATAGCAGAACCACACAGAATGACACTTATCCACGACGAATCTTTATGAATGTTTGAGGCATCCCGACCATTAGAATGACGCTCTCAAATGGCTAGAAACACAGTTATTTTCGAAAATATCACCATCAGACCATTGAGACTACGACATAACAGATGGATTCGTATTGATTAAGGCATTTCGACATGTTGAAGGAGTTTGTTACGATGTTGCGTATTTAATTTATCGAATGTCACACTGTGACCACTTTTGCAAACTGAGATATTCTAGATAGCAGAGAAGTGATTGCATATTGTGTTGTGTTGTCTAAGATCTCGCCATTGATTAGATTACCTTGAGTTCCCATTCACCTACACAAGATATTTGATTACGAGCATGTATGTCGGGCGACCTTATCGTAGTCAAGAAATCCGTAGAAGATATATTGATCGACCTTATGGATAAGAAAGTTATGTCCGTAGGTATATAGGCATCATCGACGGGTGGCTTGCAAGAATCCCCCTCAACTGGACCTCGATCTCTGCCATCCCGAACCGCAACTGAGAAGAGAGCCAAGCACTGGGCCGATCTAGCTAATGTAAAGCAAATCCCGTCGGTATTTCCCAGCTATATCCCACGCTTCGCTCATTTAGTTAGTCGTGACAGTGTACCGAGGAATTTTGAGTACACACTCATCACTGTGTACCTCCTGAAATGGATGCACGTAGTAGGAACATAGTTGGGACTAATCCCAGCTCTAAATATAAGTGATTTCAATCTCGCCGACATAAAGAATTATGCGATGCTCGCACTGCATTGATACTTGATGAAGACGAATGGGAAGAAGCCCAAGATAGTTCCCCGATAGTGGATCAAGGAGATTGCGAGATCAAAGATTTTGAATGTCATGAAGATCCCCCACTTCGTAAGACATCAATAAGTTTACACATGCATTAAAATCCTCCTATCATGCTACCATGGCGGGTATATTTGGTTGGATAGGTGCATCACTGTGTATTCAGTGTTGATCCACATGATCACTGGATTAAGCATGCAGGGACCAGACCCTTAAAAATTGTACCCAAGGAATACATTAGATCTCTCCTTGGCACAACACATCAAGTAGGTGTATGGTGATTTGGATAAAGGGAAGGGAGGCTACATTAAGGTAGCCTCCATCCAAGATGGCGCATTGCGCCTTTCTTGTCAGCTGATAGCAGGCAAGCTCGTCAAAAAGAACCGCCCTATCCAATTAACATGATTTGTAGTCGATCTTACAGGGAAGTGCGTCGAAGGGATGCAGATGAAATAGACAAGCTACCTCATCAACGAGTTAGAGAAGGACTGTCGCGAAGCGCAGGAATAAGGCTACGAGTTCCACTTTAGTTGGTTCTTGATCTTAATAGCATTTGTTGCTTGGGAGATTTCAGAGGGAGAGACATTCCTGAAAGTTGAGCCATCAGAACCACTAGCTGCGAGGTTCACCACGTTATGGTACACAAGCAACATGGCGAAGAAATGGAAATCAAATGCGATGTTCCACACTTATTACTTACAACTAAAGCATGCCATTGAATCATTCTCCCAAATGACCCCAAACATATTGCATACATACAGGCCGCTAGTGAATTTCTATGTAGACAGACACTTCATTTACATCATTGTGCGAAGGGATGAAATCAAGGAGGAGCTACAATCCTATTACAAATTGACTAATGAAGACAGGGAGGAAATAACCAAGGAATGGCCTGCCAAATTTCTTGTACCAGTTGAGAAGATATATCTTTTCGACCTCGACATCATTGGAATCCCTTTGGTCACCCATACCGAGTATGATGGACCAAGAAGCATAAAGCAAAAGAAGAAAAAAGAGGAAGTGCAGGACATAGACAGTGAGGAAAAGAACAACGCATCGGAGGAAACTGCATCTAAATCACCTCCAAGAGGAGGATGTGATGAAGTAAACCAAGAGGAGGAAGGGGAAGAAGACAAGAAAAAAGAGGGTGAAGAAAAACTGCCAAAGCACCCCCTTATAGAAGCCGAGACATCAAATAAAAGGAATGGTTCTCCACAGAAACCCTCTGCGCGGAAGAAATCCTAAGCCACTAAGCCTCAATCGTAGAACATGCTCACAGTGGATGATATCTAGTTAATTATCACATCTATAGAAGATGCTTCAGAGGATATCCTGCAGAGACATGAATCCAAATAAGAAACATGATATGACAATATTGAGAAAGAATTAAAGGACATCCAACAATCTATGCAGTCGAGCCGCGCAGTGTAGAATTGGGGGATGAGCCTACCCATCTACACAGATTAGCAGATGCGATAGAGATCTGAGTTCGTCGAGTCCAAGAAGAGAAGTAGAAGGCCACAGAGGCCTTGAATAAATAAAAGGAGGAGGCCTTAGACCAACTTCGGGTTGCACAAAAAGAGACAGCGGACCTTCGGGTGAAGTTCGAAGAGTACAAAGAGAAAATCTAGAGAGAGAAAGACCAGTTGCTTACAGAGTAGACTTTGGCCAGAGAGGCAGCGACTAGAGCACTTTGCTTTGTGTCGGTCTTGGCACATATGGAAGAAGAGGCAGCTGAGAGACAAGTGGGGAGACTCACTGAGGCCATTCAGCAGCTTTAGGCACAAGTAGCAGAGATATAACTTCAAGTAGTGCCTAGCACTTTGCAAGAAGTACGATATCAACAGAAATAAACTATCAGGACTGCAGCAGAAATAATCAGGGCATTGACCGTAGAATGTAATAAACTCACTGACTGAAGTGCGCAGACCTATGCACGCCTTTCAGAATACCCAGAGTTGAGGAGATTGGAGGCACAACTCCAGGAGGTGAACCAACAGGCGTCGATTGTGCAAGCATAGTTGAAGCATCTTACGACAGTTGAGAAGATGAAGAGGTTGCACAAGTAGTGCATAGTTCAGTAGCAGGTCACTGCCATCCAGAGCTGATTTATTTAGGTGACCCAGAGACTCCACTCGGTGTAGGATGAAGCCTGCACACTTTTTGAAGAGATCGAGGGACAAGGTGCACAACTAGAAGTAGTGGTCAGAAAAGTAGAACAGTGCTTGGAATGGCTTGTCACCAAGAAAGTACTTCATGAGTTCTTCAAGAAAGAGGCTCTGATGAAGCAACAAGTTGAGGCAACTCGAGGCCTTCGAAACACCGTTGCCAGATCATAGTGACTCAGGACAAGTCACAGGTGAGTGTTGGGGGCCTATTGCCCCTTGATCAAGTTTTGAAGAAACACTGGTCATATTTTACCATTTTTGGGACTTCGATAGGCTGGCCGAAGATGGAGCCCCTAGGAGAAGTCAAGATCATGGTATCTCACCCGTTTTGCGGGCTTTTGGGATTTTAGGGTTTACCCATGCTTAGGCCCCTTTTTGTAATGTATAAATAAGTAGCTAGGTGATGTAAGTGAAGGCATTAGTTGGTTACTAGCTATTGATCAGCTTAGTTCCTTGCTAGTTGGATTTGTGCATGAATGAGTTAACACTTGTAGAGATAAGTGAAAGTGTTTTGTAAGTGCTTTATGCATAGATAGTGTAAGGCTCGGTGCCTTGATCTAATTCGGGGAAGAAGGATCTGACGAGGTGTGTGCATATCTCATGTCCTTTGTGGAGTTGGATCAATGGTTTGGTGCATGTAAGAATATTGGAAGAAGCTGATAAACAAGAAGAAGAGTTGGTGGACATAGCCCCACACTGGGGTGAACCACGTATATCCTGTGTTATTGTGCTTCCTGCTATGTGTTCATGATGGTTAAGTTTATATTTTCTTAGTGCATTGTTCTGGATGTATGATAGGTAGATTCATTAATTCTTAGTGCTTGATATATGAATAAATGTTATATATGTTCTAATGTTATGTGCTAAATTCTTAGACGTGTTTAATATTGATTACTACTGCGTTGATCTACAATTAGGTTTAATTTGCGATGGGAATAAGAATCATAACCGAATGCATATTATTGGCTAAGTGTTATGTGGAAGTGTGTAATCACAGATCTTTGTCCTAGCTAGGTTGTAGACACTTGAGTCCTACAAACCCCCCTACCTCTACCTCGGGTGAGACTTCATTTGCTTCACAGTTGTTGCCGAAAGGGCCGATAGTTAGGGTTTTGTTGGTGCATTGTTCAAGCATTGAACCCTAGGTCTTCCCCTGTGCCAACATACTCTTAGGGTTCAAGAGTGAATTGCAAACAATTAAGGATAGGTTAAAAAAAATGGAAAGAGATAAACAATCAACCCAAGAAGGAGGGGTTGAAGAAAATCACAACTTGGGAGATAGAATTAAAGTGCTATAAGAAAAAATAACCGACAATTTGACCCTCAAGAATATGGAAAACAAATTGGATATCAAACCCATCAAAGAGGAAATGAATAAGCTAATCGATTAGGACCATCAACGTAACAAAATAGCCTTGAACCTCATAATTTTTGGTATGAAAGAACAACAAGAGTAGGATATGATAGAAATAGTAAAAGAATAATTAAATAATAAATTACAAATTGATACAACATACCTCATAGAAGTAAAGAGGCTAGGAAAATTAATTGATCACAAAGATAGGTTGATTCATGTCAAAGTAAGTTGTAATGACCATAAATATAGCATACTTAGTAAATCTTCGAGATTAAAAGGGTCAGGAATATTTATAAATGAAGACCTCATTCCCAAAGACCAAGATGAATTAAGGAAGGAAGTTCAAAAGGTAAAACAAGCCAGGAAAGAAGGAAAATGGGCAATACCTAGAAATCAAAAAGCTATTGTTAGGGATAGACATCAGAAGGGTAATAATAAATAGGAATTTGGTACACTCGAGATCCTTTTTTGGAACTGTCGTGTCTTTCCATGGTGCAAATGTCCTATGATAAGTTGGATCCTGAGTGATATTGATATTATATGTCTAGTTGAAACTTGGGAGCATGATGAGTCTAAGGTCCCTAACATAGAAGGATTTGTCTTATGGTCGACAAGGAACAAAAAATACCACCGTAGAGGGATAGGAGGCATAGTTTGTTATATTATAAAGATAATTTATCCTCACATCCAACTTCATAAGATTGATCCTCTCAATCAGTACATTTGAATAGAAATTTCAGACACCAATGCTAAGAGGATGTATAAAGAAATTTGTTATTTTTCACCTATTAATTCTACTTTTTATAAGAAAAATAATCTAGATAACAACTGTCCCTATAATAATTTAGAACAAGATATTTATAGTTTGAAAAATGAAGGGAATATCCTCCTACTATGAGACTTTATTTCTAGGACTGCAACTAAACAAGATACTCTTTTAAGTACTCATTCCAACCATAATCCTTTATGGGTATATGAGGACATTGTTTTATCTAATACCTACAAAAGAATCTCTCAAGACCTAATTGAAAATTTTTTGGTACTAGGTTGGTCAAGCTCTACATCTCTCAAGACCTAATAATTTGCAATGAAGTAAAGAAGTGGCCAAACTCCAACCAGATGACTTGTATTCATGGGATAGGTAGTATTGTTGTAAATTATGTGATATCTAATATCCTTGTTTCCAACCAAATAACAACTTTTGACCTTTTAACTGACCATGAGCCTGACTATGATCATAAAAATTTAACCCTAACTATAAACTTTTCCATTCATAGGAGCGCCATTGAAGAGAATTCTGATAATCAAAGGAATTTGCTCTTTAACAAAAGTAAATTTGAAATTTTCTTAAAGGATTTAAATAGTAAATTAAATCTCCTAACTTATAAGGACAACATTGAAGAACTCTATCATAATTTTACAACTATCCTTTCCACTTCTATTAGCAAGTTCTCTTTCGAGGTGTCCTATAAAAATAATAATAGAATGACCAAATCTTTGTATTATAAAGAATGTAAAATTTCTAGGAAAGCCATTAGGGGTGTTTCTAATGAGTCCTTAAAACTCGATAAGATCAATATGTACAAATCCCTAATTAAAAGGAAAAAAAAAGAATTGTATCAATAAAAGGAAAGAGCAACTTTCACAACTATATAGGTTGGATCCTAAGAAGTTCTGGAGCCAAATTCTAAACAACAATACTAAAGAAAATAATAGGATTCCCTTAAGGGATTGGAATTCCTACCTTAAAATTCTTTACGAGTTCCCTAATTCCATGGACACCATTCCTATTATCCCTACAAAGGAAGAATTTTTTTCTTTAGATGACATCTAGAGTTTAGGGTTAAGTGACTTGCAAGTGGGAAATCTAAGGACATTGAAGGCTACCAAGATGAAATTTTTAAAATTGGCAGGCCAATCCTTATCCCTCACATACACAAGGTCTTCAATTTAGTAATCAAGCAGGGCTTCCCTAAACCCTGGACACAAAGACTCATTGTTCCTGTTTTAAAAAATGGGGATAGAAACATTCCCTCTAATTTTAGGACCATTATGATTAACCTGATTTTAGCCAAGCTTTATGGAATTATTTTGGAAAACAAAATTATCCTTTGGCTAGAAATTCATGGTAAAAGAGCTAAATCGCAGGTTGGGTTTAGGAGATATCATTCAAATTTGGACCATCTTGTTACGTTTAGGATCATTGAAAAGGAGTTCCACAATACTAAAACCAATTTTTTTTTGTTTTGCTGACTTTATAAAAACAAATTACATGGTTCCTAGGAAAAACCTTTGGAATAGGTTGGAAGAGATAAAAGTGTTAGAATATGAAAGATTGTGCTTGTTTTACCATTGACAATACCCTTCTCACCCAACCATAGGCCGAAGCTACGCTCCGAGCACCTTAACCTTGACAGATAAGAATATTGGTAGCAGTCAATAGCCAATCAAGGCTAATGCACGAGGCAAGAAAAGTAACCAAAGTTGATCAGATAGTCCCACCCAGAAACTGGCGCAAGACTCTTCCCCGAAAACTTGCGCACAAAACTGCCAACTGCAGTGTGCACAACTGGCTCTCTGCAATTCTAAGAATGTGTCAAATGAGAGACTAGTGCCCTATATTTATAGTAGTTCTAACAGACTTACTGGGGTCGACTTCTCCTTCTAGGTACTAATTAATTCATAATAATTATATTTCTGTAGACGACATCTCGTCTAGGATTTCCTTTACTTCTTTGCTTCATTCTAAAATATTCTAATCTCGTGATAGGTCACAGTAGAGTTTCATACCTCCCGAAGCTACAATAATATTAACACTCCCTCCTAGATAGGGAGGTATGGTCTTGATCACAAATAGACCATTCAAGTGGTAGTATCATGAGAACCACCATTATTATCCAACTGGATAATCTCCTATGACAATTGGTACAATATCAATTGATAGAACACACCTATGTTGATCCATGGTAGTACGCAACTACTCAAATAGTGACACATAGTCACAAACAGTGGAACAAATCCACCACAGTAGTATATCTCTACTGTCTGGAGACGTGTAGTCTCCATAACAATCATCTGATTCCAACCTGCACAGAAAAATATTGTTAAAATAAAATGAATCATTTGGGCCAATGTTTCACTCACGTCTATGGGATATGAAATAATATCTTCCCTCACAGTAGAACAATGAGATATCTGAACTATTCTTCTCAAGAAAGGAAGAATAATTGTCCTGTCTTCTGAACCTGGACCATTCCCCACGCTAGGCTATTCTTCCTACACTAACCAAAGTGCACCCTTAAGAGAATGTATAAACCCTAAGGAATGTCTGTCGTTGATTGCTGAGCCTGGACCATTCCCCACGCTGGGCCATTCCTCCTACACTAATCAAAGTGCACCCTGGAAAGAATGTATAAACCCTAAGGAATGACTGTCCGAACCAGTTCCTCTATTAAGAACAAGAGGAAAATATTGTCCTGTATCAACCTCCAAAACGAACCATTCCTCATGTTAACCACAATGAGAAATCGTTGTCCGATGAGGAGGGCCCGTTTTCTTGAGTAACCCTCAAGAAGAGAGACTTCCCTAGACCACTCCCCATGTTAACCACAATGGGAAGTCGCTATCTATGATACATCAACAATCTAGACCATTTCCCATGTTAAACACAATGGGAAATCGTTGTCCGTCAGAAATCTCAATCCACTTTCCTAACAAGAAGGAATCTATCTAATCTGGACTATTTTTTTTCAATCACAACGATAAATGCTTCAATAATATTTTTCAATAATATTTTTAAGTGCTCCCTCCTAACCTGGAGAGTATTCCCTTTCATCTAAGGGAGTTATTTCCACGATCCCCATCTTCTCTCGGAAATATGCAAACTTTATTTTGGATAGAGTTTTTGTCAGAATGTCTGTTGTCTGCTCGTCAGTGGGGATATACTCGAGATTTACCTATCCTTCCTGGACTTTATCTCAAATAAAGTAGTATTTGATCTCAATTTGTTTTGACCTTTCATGAAACACGAGATGTTCTGATAATCTTATACAACTTTGATTATCACAATGTATTATGGTTGATTCTGGAATCTGATCAAATAAGTCATAGATTAACTTCCTTAACCATATTTCTTTAGTGCATGCTTCGCATGCTATGCTATACTCTACTTCTGCTATGATGAGTGTGACAAACTTCTGTTTCCTGCTTCCCTAAGATATCATAGCGGAGCCCAAGCTGAAACACATACCTGAAGTGCTCTTTCTGTCTTCTGCACTTCCTGCCCAATCTGGGTCTGTGAATCAATGAAGTTGTATATTGCTAGATGCAACATATCTCAAACGATAGTTTATTATGCCAAGAATATATCTTAATACATGCTTTGGAGATATCCAATGCTCATGTCTTGGTTCCACCTGGAACTGGCTTAGTGTATTCACAACAAAGCAAATGTTTGGTCAAGTATTTACCAAATACATCAATGACCCAATTAGTTGTTGATATAGAGATGGATCTACTGGATCAGAATCTGGAACTTTCAATTTTCTTATATATGCATTCATAGGAGTGTCCATGGACTTACAATCCATCATTCCAAATTTCATAAGGATCTTTATTGCGTACTTTCCTTGTCCAGGGAATACTTCACCATGCTTCTACCATACTTCTAGTCCCAAGTAATAATGCATGAGACCTAGATCTTTCATATCAAATTTAGAAGCTAATTCCTTCTTGCACTGGATAATAAGAGACTCTTCACCTGTTATGAATAGATCGCCAACATATAATAGTAGAATCACAGGTGCATTGTCCACGACTTTGTAATAAAGGTTTGGATCCACATGACTCTTGGAGAAACCAAGTCTCATTAGATAGTTGTCCATTCCGGCATACCAAGCCCTTGGAGCTCGCTTGAGTCCATATAGAGCTTTCCTTAATCTGTAGATGTGAGTGTCTCTAGAATGTGCCTCAAACCCTTGAGGTTGTTCAATATATACTTCTTCTTCAATATCTCCATTCAGCAAAGTTGTATTTACATCCATCTTATGTAAGTTCCATCCCATGGAAGTGGCAAGAGATATGATAGCTCTGATGGAAGTATATCTAGCCACCGGAGCAAAGGTTTCATCATAATCTTCTCCCTTTTTCTGGGAGAACCCTCTAGCTACGAATCTTGCCTTGTATTTATCCACGCTTCTGTCTGCTGCATGTTTGATCTTGTACACCCATTTTGAGGTTACCACCGATTTTTCTTTAGGTCTTGGTATGATTTCCCATACCTCATTATTCATAATGGATTGATGCTCTTCTGTCATAGCTTATTTCCCTTGTTCCTTTTGAACTTCTTCTTCAAATGTGGTAGGTTCTTCATCTAGAATCTTTGTCATGTATGTTGCATAACTTGAGAATCTTTTAGGTATTTTACTCTTTCTGAATGTTCCTTCTAGAACCTTGAGTCTTTCTGCACCTTGTAAGGTAGCTTCAAGCCAAGATGGTATTTTCTTGGTCTTAGGTACGATATATGAATCAATGTTTTCACATGGATCCATAGGATGATCAGATAGTTCCTTTTCATCATTTACATTTTCTGTGTTTTCTTCGTTAAGTTCTTCAACCTCTTCTTCTTCTATATTTTATTCTATGGATTTCTTAAAGGCCATCTTCTCATTGAATGTTACGTCTCCGCTGACTTCGATCTTGTGTTGTTCTGGAATATATATTCTATAAGCTTTGGATGAATCAATGTATCCCATGAATATCCGTTTCTTTCCTGAGGGCTCTAGTTTTTTCCCCTTGTCCTTGGGAATGTGAGAGTAAACAGGACATCCAAATATTCTTAGATTTTCCACATTAGGTTTCTTACCTGAGAAAGCTTTTTCTGGTGTCATGTATTTCAATATACGATGAGGAATTCTGTTCTGCACATTTATTGTTGTCATTGTTTCTTCTCCCCATAAGAACATGGATAGACCTTGATCATTTAGTAAGGCTTTTACAGATTCTTCAATGGATCTCTTCTTTCTTTCTGCTACACAATTTTCTTGAGGAGTATGAGGAATTGTCAGCTCCCTCCTAATCCCTGTCGATTTGCAGAACACAACGAATTCCTTTGATGTGTATTCTCCACCATTATCGGTTCTTAGTGTCTTGATCTTCTTATTCGTGAGATTTTCTATTTCTTCTTTGAACTCTTGAAACTTGCTGAATACTTCATCTTTTGTCTTGAGTAGATATAACCAAGTCTTTCTTGAATAGTCATCTATGAAGATTACCTAGTAAGAAGATCCTCCTAGAGATTTTACTGGCATCAGACCGCAAACATTTGAGTGTATTAGATCTAGAATCTCCTTAGATATGTTGTTGCTGCTTGAGAATGGTTTCTTGATATTCTTCCCAAGGGAACATCCCTTGCAGATTCCTTCATGCGTAGATTTCAATTCTGGTATTCCTTCAACCATCTTTCTAAGAAAAGGTAATGCTTGATAGTTGATGTGAGCGTACCTTCTATCCCAAATCTCATTAGGGTTGACTTCATCATGTATGGAGGCTTCTTCATTCTATTCTAGTAGTCTATACATATTTCCTTCACGACTTCCAATAACCCTACCATTCTCTATGTTGGAGTCTTTATGATCAGGGGATCAAATTTTGCTCAAAAATTCAAAGTGCTCAGAATCGCTTAAAAACGAACAGGAACGTAGGCCTCGTCGTTGCAATCCCAAAGAAACTTATTTGGGTTCAAACGAACGCCGGGAGCGAGAGATATCGTGATCTGCTCGAATCGTCAAAACAGGTAAAAAAAGGGACGTTGACTGTGCAGTCCGTACAGTCCATACATGCTGACATGGAAGAGGTCGTACAGGCTGACGTGGTAGAGTCCATACACTGACATGGTAGATTATGACGTGGCCTTCACTTATTGGTAGATTTGGGCAAATCATGATGTGACACGTGGCATCATTTTGATAAATGGTATGGTGCCACGTGGCCCAGTCATGGGCTGCCACGTGGCACCATTGTATTGGTTATTGGTTCAAAATTTAGGGAGTCCATGGGGATCGAACCCCGGACCTCCCCCCAAGGTTCAGTGCTTTGGTAGTGTGTGGGCTACCACTAGCCCACATGGTGGTCCTTGTTTAACTATGGTTTTAATTATATTTAAATTGCATTGAAATGTGATTTGGGGTGTGTCCGGGCTGGGGCTTAGGCCCAGCCCCAGTCACATACATTTAAACCATATGAACGACATATATACATGGAGGGCGCGTGCACGAGTTTGGTTTTCAAACGGTTACAACCAACCACACGCCCACCACTTGTCACTTGTTCATTTCCTTTGGGACTTAGCTCTTTTATGCGAGGTCATATGGACCCATGTGCCCATGAGTTTGACGATTAGGGGCTGGTGCACCCATAACCATCCTATAGTTTGCACCATTATGCGGTTGCATCCGGTCCCAAGTTTTCACGCTTTAAATTGCGTGTCACCTAGGTTGAGCCAGAGGAGGTGCATTTTGTAGATGCAGAGACAACAAGCTTGAAGGGGAGACTTCAAGGAAGCCTATCTTCTTCAATTTTTGGCCAAACGAGGTGTCGAAAAATCCCAGCTAGGGGTTTTTGGACGTTTTGAAGCCATTGGAGCAGTCTATTTGGAAATTTGAGCATTATAAAGCACATTTTTGAGCACTTTGAGCAAATAATACAAATGATCCATTGGAAGTTGGACCAGGAGATGTAGCCCAAGAGAGAGGTGAACTCCTTTATCATTTGTTGTGTTATGTGTTTTCTGTTCATTGTTTATGCTGCTATTTATATGCATCTTGAATGAGTAAATCCTTTTAATGATGTGTTGCAAAGTTTATCCATTTGCTTTTAACACATAAATTTTACTTGCAAATATTTTCATGAATACAAGTCTTCTTCATTTTTAGATCAAGTTAGTATCAGAGCATAGGCTTTTGAAGACTTGATTATTTACAAGTGTTTTGTTTTCTGATGCTCACAAGGTTGAAACTCACAAGAGGAGAAGGTCAACTTGTGGAGCCAAGTTCTCATCCTTCAAGGAGGAAGCATATACAATCACCGCAAGTTTCAAGGAG
>ML843139.1:11604-51834 GCA_009831015.1 Picea engelmannii
GTAGTAGATCGCATCATATACATCATCATCAATAACATTTAAACATTCATAAAAGTTCATAAATTTTAAAGTTTAAGTGTATCACTTAATAGTTTCACTGTGACTTAGAAAATAAAGTATATAGTCCTCAGGTAATCCTGGCTCTCTAAGTCGAAAGGTGGTGTTATATACACCCCACCTTTGAGAAACATGTTCAAGAGGTGGTCAAAATAGTGAGGGATAGTCTTGCTATAGTGTCTCGGCATCTTGCCAAGTAGCAAATCATGGACTTTACTTGTCCCACTGGACCTTAACTTGGTCTACCAGATGGTTCCTGAGCTGTCGAAATCTACGGTCCCATATGCGTAAAGGTTCTACCATGAGGGTTCCCACGTCTGATACCTGCAATTCCTTCCAATTTAGTTTATGTGATTCATCAGCAACGTAATGACATAAAACAGATACATGAAATACATTATGAGTTTTATGCAAGTGGGGTCGCAGTATGAGACAATAGGCAATGGGTCCAATTTTCTCTTAGATCCCGAATGGTCCTATAAACCGAGGTGACAATTTTGTCCCCTTCTCGAACCATATGGTACTCTTATTAGGCCTGATACGAATGAAAAGATGGTCTCCCACTTCATAACTTCGGTCAGTCCTGTGTGCATCTGCATAGATTTTCTACCTATCCTGTGCTTCCTTTAGTCTCTGCCTAATCTAAATCACCTGTTCTTCCATTTCTTGAATCAATTCTATCCCAACTGTTACTCGGTCTTCTAATCTATCCCAACTCAATGGCGTTCTACATGGCCTCCCATGCAAAGCTTCATAGGGTGGAATTCCTATGGAGCTATGATAATTGTTATTGTAGGCAAACTCTACCAAAGGTAGGTACTTCTCCTACTAAGTTTGATTATCCATTACATACATCCTAAGCATGCCTTCCATGAATTGATTTACTCTCTCAGTTTGCCCATTTTTTTCAGGATGATAAGCTATGCTTAAGTTCAACTGAGTCACCAACAATGACTGTAAACTTGTCCAGAACCTAGAAGTGAATCTGGAGTCCCTATATGAAATGATGTTCTTAGGTATCCCATGCAAATGGATAACCTCACTTACAAGAACACGTGCCACATCAGTGACATCGTAAGCGTCTCTAACCGGAATAAAATGAGCACTCTTGGTTAACTTATCCACTATCACAAGAATGGAATTGTGTCTATGGGATGTGAGCGGCAACCCCACAACAAAATCCATAGAGATGAATTCACACTTGGACATAGGGACATCATGTGGTTGTAGGAGGCCTACCAGGTGATGGTGGTCATATTTTACCTATTGACACTCTAGGCATTTGGCGACGAAATGGACTACATCATGCTTCATGGCTACCCAGAAGAAGAGCTTCCTCATATCTGCGTACATCTTCTTCACTCCCGGATGTGCACAATAAAGTGATCTACGGGCTTGGTTCATTATGATGCTTCGAATATCCCCATTCTCAGGGATGTACATCCTTCCTCGATATCTTAAAAATCTATCTATTTCGAAACTATATCCTTCATACTTTAGTTCTAACTGCCTCCCGCTCTGGAGGTTTGAAGTAACCATTAAATACGAACTATCTCCTAGGAGTTGTGTCAACACATGTTCCCTCAGATTGACCTTTAAGGTTACGAAGGAGAAGATATGTGGTCTCCTACTCAAGGCATATATGACCACATTTTCCTTTCCCTTGATGTACGAAATACCAAAATCGTACTCACTCATAAACTCACTCCATCGCCTTTACCTAGAATTCAGATCTATTTGAGTGAAGAGATGTTTTAAACTTTGATGGTCCATTTTGATCTCAAAGTTTCACCCCAAAAGATAGTGCCTCCAAATTTTCAGAACTAGCATTACAACTGCCAACTCTAAATCATGAGTCACGTATAGCTCCTCATGTTTCTTCAACTTCCTTGATGCATAATCTATCACTCCTCCATCGTGAATTAGCACAACTCCCAACCCTTGCTTCGAGGCATCCATGCAGACCGTGAAGTCCTTTTCCATATCCGACACTCGTAGAATCAGTGCACTGGTTAGTAACCTCTTAAGCTCAATGAATTCTCTATCACACTCTTTTGTTCATTCATACCTGACCCCCTTACGTTGCAAGGTTGTGATGGGTTTCACTATTTTGGAGAATCCTTCCACAAATATCCGGTAATAACCTGCTAGACCCATGAAGCTTCTCACCTCATGGGCATTTTTCGGCACTGGCCACTCCATAATGGGCTTTACCTTTTCTGGGTCCACAGAGATTCCTTCACCAGAAATGATATGACCCAAATAGTGGATCTCTTTCTAGAAGAAGGAAGACTTTGATAGCTTCCCATACAATTTGTTCTCTCTAAGGCAGTACAACACTATTTGTAAGTGTTCCTCATGTTCTCTTTCATTCTTGGAATAGATGAGGATGTCATCTAAAAATACTTGTACAAAATGGTCTAAGTACTTCCAAAATACGTCGTTCATGAGCCTCATGAATACTGCTAGTGCATTGGTCAATCCTAAAGGTACTACAACAAACTCGTAATGTCCAAACTGAGTTCGAAAGGCAGTTTTTGGGATATCACCTTCCTTAATCTTTAACTGATGATACCCTGATCGCAAATTGATCTTTGAGAATACCGCTGCTCCTTTCATCTGATTGAAGAGGTCATCTATTCGCAACATCTGGTACATATTTTTCACTATAGCACGATTCAAGTCCCTGTAGTATACACATAATCATAAGGATCCATCCTTATTCTTTACACAAATTACCGGTGCACCCTAGGGTGAGACACTGGGCCTTATTAGCCCTAAGTCCAGTAACTCTTTCAACTGCATTTGCAATTCACAAAGTTCTGGCACTGTCATCTGATACAGAGTTTTGGAAATTGGTTCTACACCAGGTTTTAGTTCAATGGTAAAATAAAGCTCCCTCTCAGGATGTAACCCTGGTAACTCATTTGAAAAAACATCCTAAAATTTTGACAGTACCGGGTACTGATCCAACGAGGGTCCCTTCCTTTCCTTCATTGCTACCAAAAGTTGACACCCTTACCTCAAGCATCTCTTAACCTTCATATTTTATATAAAGAGTAATGATACTTTTCTCTGTACACCCTAGATCTCTACTGGTCTTCCTTCATCATCGACACAAAGCACCCTCTTTGCAAAACAATCTACCAAAGCTCGATGAGATACTAACCAATCCATTCCAATGATTAGGTCATATGCCCCGAGGGCAGTGACGTATACCTTCAACCTGGTAGTACACACTCCCAAGTCTACTATACAATTAT
Organism: Picea engelmannii; assembly: GCA_009831015.1. NCBI lineage: Eukaryota > Viridiplantae > Streptophyta > Pinopsida > Pinales > Pinaceae > Picea > Picea engelmannii. The sequence continues at coordinate 14,925 of ML843139.1, forward strand.
CAACACTAGGTCCTACTACTTTTTTTTCCCCCGAAGCCATCTTGACTTGTTTAAAGTCATCGTGCTTGTAGGCTGCCAACCCACTCTTTTCTAATGCAGATGGTGAAATGAAACTATCTGTCGCACCAGAATCAAACAAAATATTAACATTGATATGATTTAGCGTACCTGATGACTCCACCACCATGGATTGATGTTCAACCTGGTGATTATTAACCACTGCGTAAATTTGGTGGTTGCTACTTTCTCTCTCGATCGGTGCCTTTCCTTCTCTATGCACGAAACCTGATTGTAACTCTAGATAGTCGCGTTGGTAATGGGGTCCCCCGCACCCCCAACAGGTAACATGAGATTGAACCTATGCATTGTTATGTGTCTTTCTTTGAAATGAGTTCTTTCCCCTAGAACCCGTGCCCCTACTCATTGTTCCCTGAGATGGTCGTGGACCTGTCTGCACCATCGGAGATGAACGGGATGCTGCACTCACTACCATTGAAATCCCTGTAGCTACTATCCTTGGAGAAACTCTGTTACCGTATGGCGGTGGCCTCGAGTTTTCTCCCCTAGGAAATGTCCTCGGGGCCTTTCCTATAAATCCAGGGTGATACGGAAATGTTGGTCTTGTACCCCCATTTAAGTTCATGTGTTCTTCCGCGTAACACACATTTTCCACCGCCTCCGCTACTGAAGACGGTTTCCTCATCCGCACCATAGCTCTTATCTTATGGTTCAATCCATAGATGAAGTGCTCTACCTATCATTGGTCGTTATCCATATACGACACATATTTGACTAGTTCCATAAACCTGATCTCATATTCTTCTACAGTTCTGTTTCCCTGTACTAGGGCATGACATCGACACATATTTGACCAGTTCCATAAACCTAATCTCATATTCTTCTACAGTTTTGTTTCCCTGTACTAGGTCATGAAATTCCCCTACCTGTTGTTCCTCGTAGTATGCTGGTAGATATTTCCTTCGTAACCTTTCCTCGAAAAGTTCCCAAGATACTGTGTCAGGGTAAGGTGCAGTTGTCTTTCCAGGTTGCCCCACTAGTTCAAGGCACTATCTCTTAACTAAAAAATTGTGACCTTTGCCTTTGAGTTGGATGCATAGTCCCTTAAGGAAAAACATCTTGTCATGCCTCCCAACCATGCTTCCACGTGTTCACTGGCGTGACCCTTGACAAACTCTAGAAGTTTGATCTTCTGTAATTCTCATGTGATGTCTTCAGGTGGAGGTCCTCCCCCTGAATCCCTTGACGCTTCTAGATTACCCATTCCATATGGTGGGGGTTCCACTTCAGTCCTTGTCGGTTGTCGCCCCTTTAAATTCTCGTTGATGGCTTCCAACGAGCACAGTATGAGGGCTAGTTCGGGCAATGGTGGTTGTGGCACTGGCGGTGTTGGCGGTGCTTGTGATGACACTCCCCTACCTCGATTCCCTCAAGTCCTGATCATCCTGTATGCTTTGACTTGCATCAACCAAAGTTGTCAGGGTGATTTCTAGTATGTTTCCAATTGGTGCTACTCAAACTATAAATAGGGTTAGGCGTAAGTTTTCTTTACTTGTCTATAAACAAACATTACTCCATTAGGGGATTGGCTACGTTAGGGTTAGGATTAAGCATCTAAGCTTGATTCCTTCAACCCTATGAAAATAACTATTGGTTCCCTTTCCCTATAGCTATGTTATCCTTGCACCTCACTCACCACTTCTTAGGCTTACTGTCCTAGTGCATATGTTGCCTTCTTCCTGCTTGTCCTAGTCTAAGCCCTTTTAAATTTTCACTTACAACTTGATTAAAGTGACTTCCGACCTTATGTTTATTAATTTACACCGAAAGATGTACACCTATTGACAATGGGAACAATTAATGGTATTTTAATCTTATTTAACCTTAAACCATTATCTGATGGCTATGCATTGAAGGTGTTGGTATATTCTTAGTCATCCTCCAAAATCAATGGGTGAAATTTATCATTCCTAACTTTCTTGCATTTATCAAGGCATCCGTTAACATGTTTACTTTTTAACATTTACCTAATCACATAAAAACATTTTGTTGTAAGGATATATAATTACCACATTTAAATGATTAAATAGGATTAAACTATGGCATCTAAATAATTGTCCACAACTGCCAGCCAAGTTTTGGTGTTCACCAACGCTATGTGCCTTTCGGTGTTAAATAGCTGCCTGCCACTTTGCGGATGTGAATATTCCATAATCACCATTAACCACTCCGTCCTTAGCCAAGAACTCCATGAGTGCCTCTGGACAAAGCGCAGAGAAGCTGAGCCTCCCATCGCTGCGATCTCACATGAAGTGTGATCCCGAAGGATATGAGAATGAGATTTTATTACTGATCCACCACTTCGATTCATGCCTTGTGGTATTTCAACAGCATGCCGCCCTTAAATCAGCTTCCATGGGCAGCGATCCCACTATAGCCAAGGGGCTTGGAGATTTAACTATGTTTCTAGAGAATTTATACATTCATCTATGTTCTGTTTTTCTTTTTGTTACTTTTTAGGAATATTAAGAAAGAAAAGAAGGCGAGCATTCAAATTATGTGGCATGAACTGTTAATTTGATAATCTTCGCAGGATCTCAGTTCCAGCGATAGGGTGGCATTTGGTAGGGACAGGGTTCGAATCTCACCACCTTCTCTAGGTACGTATGCATTTCCTTTCTTCCTTACCAACCTTCTTCAGTTCGTTTGGGATTTAGCGGTGTGTGATATGCTTTTAAGTGTGTGTGGTCATCTTCAACCAAAGCTATTAGAATTGTGGATCTTTAAATGATTTATTTATCTTGAATATCTTTTGTTTTCTTTGGTGGGTTTTTTTTTCTCTTTCTTGTCGAATTATGAGTTTTCAGAGATATAAGAGAGTTTTTCATTATTTATTTTATCATTTTATAAGGCTCTTTGCCAACTAGGTAACTTCCTAGCTCCAGGATATCATATGGATATCTTTCCCCCCACGCCCAAAACCTCCAGCAAATCCGGTGCCTGAATGATACAATCCCTCTCCCAAAACTCCACTCCTCTCTGCAAATCCAGAGCCCCCAAAATCAATCGCTCATCCCCCCATAGAATGACCTCCTGTAAACCTACTTCCCCTCCCTATTCCTCTTTCACCAACTTATGCCTTTACTCCCTTACCTACCCCTTGTTAATGCCCCTTATCCTCTCCTTTATTATTTTATCCTCTTGTAGTTAATATGTTATCCCTTTTTGGGTATGTAACTTAATTTAACTATATAATTTATTATCCTATTTTTATTTCTTTACCTTATTAATTAATGAGTTAATTAATAGTTAATTTAATCATTGACAATCATGAATAACTAATTAATAATAATAAATTAGTTAATGTTATTTTAAGAAATAATTATTGTTTAGCTAATCTTTTAGGACAGTTAGATTATTAAATTAATTATAATTAATAATCATATACATATATTTAAGAAAGGTCAATACAACAACTTTGTTGGTTTTTCGACTGGCTTTACTTGGAGGTTGGTCCTTCGGTTTTGGGGCAGTAGGAGGAGGAGTGATTTTCCTAGGGGGAATCTTATCATCCTTGTCGAGAAATAAACCTTTGATCCATATATTATAATTATTTTTATAAGCATCCTTGATTACCATATTATATTCCATGAATATATCTCTTATATGCTCATCGTCTAATTTTGGACATGAGTCCCAAAAAGGCATAGCGAATTCTGGAGGAATATCTTCAATAGTATCAGTTTGAGTATGTGTAGGGTTTTCATCATTTAAAATTTTTTGATCTAACAATTGATTGATCACCAGGGTCATGGACTTGACCCATTGAGGGAAATGTTTTTTGGATGGTTTTTCTTGCACCGGTAAGAGGAGAAGTTATCATTATTGAAATGGTCTAGGTTGAAGGCCATATGAGGTGGATTGGGTGGTTTTTGTGGACTATATTGTCTCTTAAAGAACGAGTGTGTTAGGTATATATAGAGGTAGTGGAGGCCATCCAATGGAAGGTGCAATCGGTCCATTATATTAATAAATAAGGACCACTATGGTAGTTAGATATAATAAATGTGTAGTTATATATAACAAATCGAAGATGACTTTTTAGAAGGTTCTTCTTCTAGAAGATTCCTCCTCTAGAATGTTCTTAGGTGATGGTAGCACTATATAAAGTGGTTCAGGAAATTAATGGGACATGAAGAGAAGTATTGTATTTGGAGCTGAAACTCATTAGTAAGTTTCCCCCTCGAAGAGGAAAGTGAACACGAGATGATCCCTTCCATAATAGGATCCATTGTATGGTGTTTCCCTACCTCAAGGGTGTTCTATAATAAAAGTGTGGTTTCTTCTATATTCATCTATGGATCTATTGTTTATTCAATATTTGTGGTGATTATATTTTCATATCTACCAGATACTTAAAAATTGTTATCATATCACTTTCCTCGGAAGGAATTGTGGGAATATATATATATATATATATATATATATTGCAGATTTATTTTTTTTGGAAAAAAAAAGAAGGGCCGAGATATTCTAGATGAATTATGTTGGTTTTGGTGCAAAATTTGTAGAAAATGGTTCTATATTTGATTTCCTATCAGAAAAAAACCCAAGTTAAAAAAAAAAATCGTCTAAGACAGAGTCCGTGAAGTAAAGTTATTTGCATTTTAAAATCTTAAATTTTCAGGGGGTTTTCCACAGACGCTCGTGTGATTTTTTTGATTTCTCTAGCATAGAGAGATGAATTTTACAAAAACAAATTACATATGTGAGTTCCTCTCACAATTTCTTCAAAATTTAAACCAAATAATCGTATGAATCGGAGTTACGAAAGTGAAGATATAGTTGATTTAAAATAAGTCATTTTGGGGGCTTTTCGTGACGACGATGAGACTGCAGAGTCTATAACTTTTTACAAGGTACTTAGATTGATAAAATATCACACCCATTAGATAATGAATTTTTAGATATTTATTTTGGTTTATTTTATGTGGTGTTTCCAATATATTTTCACTCTCAAACCCTCAAGAATATTCTACACACGATTGATGAATTCAAATCCAAAATGCATGACACATTGCATAAATTTCTAGAAGATATCATGGATGGTTTTCATAGTTTTCATGAGTCCCTCGAAAGCATCCAGGAGAAATATACTTTGTTGAAACTCATGGATGGATATCATCAAGAATTGTATGCTTGGTATACTCTGGAGGACGATTGTGATGATTGGTATATGGATAGTTTTCATTTATGGCATGGCAACCACTTCCATATTCTATTTGATGAATCTATTCCCCCTCGGGTAGAGAAATTCTTGGAGAGGAAACACAATCATTCTTTGTATATTATTATTCACTATTATTCTCCAGTCGTAGTGAATCATTTTTCAACTAGTTCCCAAATTCCAATATATTTAGTATGGAGTTCACATGAGCACTTGGACATGGGATCGAGTTTAATAGTGGGAGTTCAAATACTTAAGCATAGTGGCTCACATTTATACATGGGACTTTGTTTCTCTAGTCTTCTTTATCATTATGGTCCATAATTATCAATGGGACACTAGTATATGGTTGTCCACCCTTATAACAAGAATTGAGGAAAACTCTTTTCTAACATCCCTCTCTTGTCCGCAATGAGAGAATTTATTATTTGAGGACACTTGCTTGCAAGTGATCTAGATTATTAAACTATTGGTCATTTGATTATGATTATGAGGTGTTATGGATTTATGACATGTTATTTTGTTTTATTAACATAGACAGGTGCTATTGACTCAGTTTTCCCGAGTGTGCAGGATTTTGGACCTCAAGGATGCAGAGGCATTGATGAAACCCCTTAGACTTCGGACCGATTTAGGGAGTGGAAAATGGTGGTTGGATTGTTGTATATATGACATTTGTGCATATGATTAGATGATATTATTATGGATATTATTTCTAACATGATTCGTTGGTGATGTAGGCTGACGATATCTTGCTGACATGTGGAGTAGAGGGGTCACGCATGACTACCAGAGACATTGAGGTAGAGATGTGGACATCATCCTTGCCACATCCTACTAGTACTCCTATCGTGGATCGAACTGTATGTTAACAAGTACATAGTTCGAGAATACCCACAATGCCATGAGGGAATACATAGTCTCCAATAAGATCACCTAGTGGAGTATTGAATCCAACAGTTTTTGCTGTCTACCAAGTCAGTCAAGAGGCAAGCAGAACTTTTGGACCACGGAGTGCATCCTGAAGGGTACGTCGCACTAGAAAAATAGAATGAGGCGAGTGGCAACCTTAGAGCACGTAGTGCATTCTGAAGGGCACAACACCCAAGGGAAATAAAATGAGGTGAGTGATACCCTTGGAGCACCTAGTGCGTCCTGAAGGGAACGCCACATTGTTAAATAATAATGAAGAAACCTATATGGCGTTAGAATGAATAATGTGATCAGAAAGATTTAAAACAATTTCCCTAATAAAATGTTGCCCAACCTAGGAAAATAACATCTAGGTCTAAGTGATACTTGTGATAATATATATATATATATATATATATAAATAAAAATAAATAAATAAAAATGATAATCATCATTAATCATGTGACGATAAGGGGGTAAGAAATTCAATTAATTTATAAAAAAAATAAAATTGGGAGATAAAATTTAAAAAGGGGGAAAAGGGGGAAATAATTGTTTTGTTACTTATGCTAATTAAAAATTTATTAATTAAAAAGGAAAAGGGGAAAAAGGTAATCTTCTACACTTGCCAATTTGAGTTTTAAATGAAAAGGGAAAGAGGGAAATTTAAAGTAATTAGGAAACTAGGAAAAAGCAGGAAACATAAAAAGAAAGGGGAAACACAAGGAAAAAGTAGAAATACTAACTTAGTAAGGTATCTAGCATTTAAGAACTTTTTAAATTAAACTCAAATAGTAAATTATTAAGGGGGTATGTTATTAAAATGTGTAAGGGAATATGGGGACACCTAGGAGAGATTCTAGGAATGCTTTTAGGTGGGTGAGGGAAATAAGAGTAATTAATTAATTAATGAAATTAAATTATGGTGCAATGAAGGGGATGGGTGACACATGCACGAGGAGGATTTTTATGAATTGAATTATTAAACAATAAATTAAATGATAATTTTGGAAAGTAAATGACTTAGAAACTCTATATAAAGGAGGGAGGAGGAGGATGATGGATCTTTTCGGTGATGCGTAATGTTACATTGTTGAAATTTAGACTTGATTGACTTAGCTTGTGGGAGTTAGGATACCCATCCCATTGAGGAGTTGTAGCTCAGCATGGACTGGGAGCTAGTTGTTCTCTGTTTTAGTGTGTGTGGCCCCATAGCCTTAAGCGCATTGTTGACTTGAATCCCTTGGAAATCGATCCGTCATTGTAGAGACTGTACTATGGTTCTATTCATTTGTGATGAGTTTGCACTTTTTACTTCACCCTCATCCCTATCTCATCAGTCCACGCTTGAGAAGTCAGCCAGGAGATGGATCGAAGGTCATCACTTCAGTGTTAATAGACCTATAGATCCTAATTCCATGTTTTTATATGCATGGATGATGAGAAAATTATGTGTTTTTAGAGTATTCGAACCATGTGATTTCTCTTGGTTGATTGATTGTTGTTGCGCCTTCTTGTGTTGAGTAATTTTACCGTTGTTATCCTTCCTATCCCATAAATTTTGAATCTGCATTTTAATATTTTCTGGATAGTTTATCTCTACGCTTAATGTGCTCCCTGGTGATTATACTCATCATTTTTTTTTCACCTCTCAATGACAAATTTACCATGCAACTTTAATAAGCATTTTCACTAAATGGTAGTGTTTTTTTCTCCTGTGTAATGATAGAGGTTTATTATTGGCCTGCAAATTGATTCTCTTGCACAACAAATATGTCTCTTTACTTGCACGATTTTCATTCTTCGGATACTCTGCAAACCCTTTTTTCTGGCTACAATATTTCCCCTGTTGAGTGCCATATCGAGGCATTTTTTTTTACTGCTTGTGTCTATGTTATTACAATTTTCTTTCCATGCCTGCATTTTTGTTTTTGGTGCATGCTGCTCCAACATACTATCTGACTACATTTGTGGATGGAAGGATTGAATTATTGTTTGTGAGGGTTTTTCCTATGTTTTACCTTGTATTATCTGCATTCGTTCTTATGTATCCCAACCCCTTTGGCATTCACCGCCACGTGCTGGGTAGTTGGCAGATTTAGGCATTCAACAACTTTCATTTTATTAAGGGGTGGCATATTTTAGTATTGGCTGTGTTTTTACTTTTGAATGGTAGTGAATTTCTTTTGATTAAGGGATATAATACTCTACAATTTTTATCTTCAAGGCGTGACCATTTTAGAATTATTTCCCTGAGTTTTTTTTTTTCATATTGAAGGCGTTTTTAATGTTGGACATCTTGCTCTGCATTTTTTTTTATTGAACGCGACTTCATTACTGGATATTTTTCTATGGTAATTTTTCCATTTTTTTATTAGAACGCAATCGTTGCTAGTTTACCTGGCAAATTTCCCCTTTTCTTGGATTGCATTTTCTTTGAAGTCTCATCCTTAGTAATGGGTTTTGATTTCAACTTTTGGAATGTGATTTTCCAGCAACTTTCAATCTGATTTAAGGGAGAATTTAATGCCCAACATATTCCTTACTCCCTCATGAGCTACCTTCATTTTCATTGATGAACACCCAATGCCAACAACTTCTTTATTTTTCCTTTTGGGAGCAAAATTTGTATCTGTAAATTCGTATTACATTTTTAGTGGTGTTATCTATGGCAATGAATTGGTGACTATGGTGTAACATCACTACTTTTAATTACTATTGTAATTTTAATTACTATTGTCAGTGAATTAGGTTGTTATGGTTGAGTGTTACGATTTGATTATTTTAATTACTGAGTATTGCGATTTGAGTATTTATTTACTATTTTGCGTATTGTGGTTTGACTTGAGATTTGCAATTTAATTACTATCGTCACAGGGAGGGGTTAGACTCTATTAAAAGGTAGCATTATAGTAATTGTCTTTCGTTAACAACCTTTCCATTAATTCATGACAACAATAAGTCAAATCTATTATATAACCACATTTAGCATCAATTTGTGCATTGAATAACTTGACTTGACACTATTTACGAACAACAAGAAAGATTCAATTTCTTTGAATAGCATTGAAGTGGCGATTAATAATAAACAACAAATAACCTCAATTTGAATTAAATAGCCTGACACGAAATTTAGTCACGAAATTTAGTTACAACAATAAGATAGCATTAAAGTTTGACGCATCCGCGCCCTCACTAGCACGCCCACTCACAGGATCTTCTCTTCCCTTGGCTCGAAGAACTGAAAATTTTCCTCTATTTTCCTATCGGGAAATCTTCACCCACAAAATTATCCATGCAATCCCCTTTCTTTACTTATCGAGGAATCAGAACTCGTGACTTCACAAGTCCAAAGGTCGAGCACTGTACCTACGGATCACCGAGACCCGATACCTAAGTCAATGTTGACCTTGTCTTTACCCTGTCGGGAATTCTGCTCTATCGTGATTTCACCACTCGCAATATCAAGCCATTCACTTTACCAACTCCTGACTTGCGATATGCCAAAACTATGACACACGCGCGAACTTCCCATCACTTCTATCGGGATTTCGGACTCCGCAAGATCGTGAATCCTGATGTCAATGTCTCGACACTTCTCACTGTGAAACCCTGATGACTTATGCCACCTATCTTCCACTAATTCCTGTGGTCCCACACTGTTACGTCACCGTCGGGATATCACGGATCGTGATTCCAAGTGGCAAGAATACTCTATCCTCAAAACTCCCAATACTCTGAACCTTGACTCCTTTGGATCTTATGACACACGTCCCCACTGATGGATGGTTCTGGGCTCATCGAGATATCGCAGATCATGATATCGTAATTCCTGTCACAACTATTTAGAGTCTCGACTCACGAAACCTCGATCCACGATATGTGCGTGTGTGGATCCAATGACCCTCGTGGTCTTGATCAATAGCTTTTCCTCTCTTGAGCTTGGAACCCTTTGGGAATACTTTGTCGGCTCTTCCCTACACCTTTCCAAGATCTAACGCTTACGGTACTTCATGAATTTTCCTGGGAGGATACCGACCATCCTTTCCTTCCTGATGAATTTTGTGAAGCGACCGGGAGGTCCTTTCCACTGGACTCATTCACCGACATGTATCTTGTGATGCTTCTCACCCCTCTTCAAAACATAACTTGCCTGCGTATTTCTTCCACAATTTCGAAGGCCTATCCTTCCTGAGCTTCTTCGCACGACTCCAAGTCCTCTGAAAGAAAACCTTCCTGCCCACACTCCTTGCAGCAAATCTTCAACAACTTCTAAGTGTTGAAGTCTCTCGACTCTACGCGCACCTGCAGTAGCAGTCTATCAAATGCTTCACTTAGGTTCGTAACCCTGAGACTTTACCTAGCCTACACACTCCTTTCACGACTCTTGTTCCCAACTGAACCTTGGGATAAATGAGAAAAAAGTTGTCTCTAATTGAACCCCTCTGTTAATGCACTCCTTGCGGACAATTCAACTGCACTCCTTGCAGGAATTATCTGGCTCAAATAGAGAAACAACTGGAACTTATTCCTTCACCCTCTCAGACTTCAATTCAACCATGAAATCATATACATAGCATATAAAAGCAAATGTATAACAGGAAGAAAACATTCATGACCATATCAACATCAATACACAGAGAATCAGACACAAAACCATAATTTTGGATCAATCTTCTTCTATTAATTCAATATCGGTACATGGGTGTTCTCTACACAGCTCTCTGCTTACTCTTCTTCTTGAGTTCTGAATAATGTTACAATGCACAATGAGGGTGTCTATATCCATTTTCCCTCTTTCTTTCTAAAACTGTCTAATCTATGGATTAAAAAGCCTATCTACCTACATTAACTAGATTAAATGTCGTCTATCTACTAAAGGACGAGAGCTATCCACTCAAGGTCCATTACAATATACAAAGGTGCCTCTTTTTAAATGGATTCATTTAAGATCATGCACAATTCCAAAGAATTCCTTTCAAAAACTGTGCTGGTTTATCCAACTGTCCTCCGTTTCTTCACTGGCTCGCTTGATGAGTTAGCAAAGGTCCTGCATCATACTCCCTCGCTTGAAAATTTTCATGGGCTCCTGTCCATGAGTTCCTACATGGTCTGTCCATGCTTTTGTATTTCCGCTTCAGTCTCCCAGCTGGCATCTTCCACTGGATGGCCCTTCCATTTGACCAGATACTCATAGTATTTTTTCCTCGTGGTCTTCTTGCTGACTCTCTTGGCCAGTATACATTCCATCTGCGGCTTCTTTGCAATTAGCATCTGTTTCATCCACTGGATCATTGGCTTCTCAGTTCTAGTCTCTGCTTCTCTAGCTCTATATGGGTATAAATCTATGACATTAAATATTGGATATATTCCGACCCCATTGGGTAACTTGATCTCATAAACATTTTCCCCAAATTTCTTCAAGACTTTACATGTCCCGATTTTCTTCATCTTTAACTTATTGTATGTTCCCCTTGGGTACCTTTCCTTTATCAAGTGTGCCAGAACCAAATCATCAACTTCAAACTGAAGTTGTCTCTTCCGCTGGTCGGCTCTACGCTTATATTCACAATTTGAATCTAGCAGTCGCTACTTCACCTGACTGTGAAGTCCCTTCATCGCCTCCGCAAATTCTTCTGCACTAGCGCTCCTAGTCGCTTTCTGCTCTGAATCTCGTAGTTCAGAAACTCCTCTTGACTGAACGCCATACATGATCTGAAATGGACTTTGGCCTATGCTCCGATTCACTGAATCATTATATGCAAACTTTGCTTGTGGTAATATGTTGTCCCACTGGCTATGGTGTTCCACCACTAGTCTCCTCAGCAAGTTTTCTAGACTTTTGTTCACCACTTCTGTCTGTCCATCCGTTTGAGGATGATAAGAAGAACTAAACATCAATTTAGTCCCCAGATTCTTCCACAAAGTCCACCAGAAATGTCCCACAAACTTTGTATCTATGTCCAAAACTATACTTTTCAACAACCCATGAAGTCGAATGACCTCCTTGAAGAAAAGATTTGCGATGTGAGTCGCATCACTGGTCTTCTGCATGGGATAAAATGTGCCATCTTGGAAAACCTATCCACTACCACAAAGATTGAATCAAATCCTCTTTGTGTCCTTGGCAATCCCAATACAAAATTTATGTTGATTTCATCCCATGGTCTCTCTGGTATGGGCAATGGCTGATAAAATCCCGCATTCTTCTTCCTTCCCTTTGAATGTTGGCAAATCTTGCACCTATCTACAAACCTCTTGACCTCTGACCACATCCCTGGCCAAAAGTATAAATTTCTTAGCTTCTTGAATGTCTTATCATGACTGAAATGTCTGGCCAATCCTCCGCTGTGTTTCTCCTTCAGCAGATTCTCCCTCATGGAGCAATTTGGAATACACAATTGATTTCCTTTGAACAATAGCACTTCCTGGATCATGCACTCTATCCATTGGCTTTTGACTCTGAGAAATGGATTCTTAGCTGCCTCATATGCCTCCTTAAAGTCTGGATCATGTCTGTACATGTCCCTAAGATCATCAAAACCCAAAGTGCGGACTCTAAACTTTTGCGATAGTAAACACTTCCTGCTCAAAGCATCAACAACTTTGTTAGCAGTTCCAGAAATATGTTTAATCACAAATGTCAAATTCTACATATACTACATGTCTCTGATTCAACTTCTCTTGTTGAGTCACAAACTTCAGTGCATGATTGTCACTGTACAATACAAATTCTTTTGGGATCAAGTAATGCTTCCACTTCTTCAGTGCCCGTATGATAGCATAAAATTATTTATCATATGTGGAGTATTTCAATTTCGCCTCATTCAGCTTCTCTCTAAAGTATGATATCGGTATGTCTTCCTGACTCAAGACCGCTCCTATGGCAAACCCACTTGCATCACATTTCACTTGAAATGTCTTTTGAATGTCCAACAACACCAGAACCAGTTGTTCCGTGATCTTCCATTTCAATAGTTTGAAACTTTTCTCAACCTCATCAGTCCAGTGAAAAGATTTATGTCTTTTCATAACTGTATCCATCATCGCTGCGCTAATCGCACTGAAATTTCTGATGAATTTTTGGTAGAAACTAGCCAGTCCATGAAAACTTGTCACCTCAAAAATATTTTTCGATGATGGCCAATTCTTAATCACTTCTACCTTATCTGGATCCATCCTCAACTCATTCACCAAAATAACAAAACCCAAGTAAATGAGCTTTGTTTTCATAAATGAGGATTTCTTCATGTTTATCAACAACTTCTCTTGTTGTAGCTTCTTCATCACAATAGCCAAATGCTTCAGATGTTCAGCCTTCATCTTTCTGAAAAGCAGTATATCATCTAGATATACAATGACAAATTTTCCAATGAAATCCTTCAAGACTTCATTCATCAACCTCATAAAGGTACTTGGCGCATTTGTCAAGCCAAATGGCATGACTATCCATTCATACAACCCTTTGTTTGTCTTGAACGTTGTTTTCCACTCATCGCCTTCTCTCATGCAAATCTAATGATATCTTCTTTTCAAATCAATCTTTGAAAAATACTTTGCCCCGCTCAAGCAATGCATTAAATCGTCCATCCACAACAATGGAAACCTGTACCTGATGATTATTTTATTGATCGCCCTTAAGTCAGTACACATTCTCCAACCTCCAAATTTTTTCGGACTGAGTACCATTGGAACAACACATGGGCTCAAACTTTCCCTGACTAACCCTTTGTCCAGCAGCTCTTGGACCTGCTTCTTGACCTCTTCATTTTCCTGCGGCATCAACCTATATGTGGCTTTGTTCAGCAAATTGGCCCCTAGTATGAGGTCTATATGATGACTCACACTCCTCATTGGTTACAACGAACGAGGTAATTCGTCCACCAAAATGTCAGTGAACTCTTCCAACAGTTCCTGAACCTATTCTAGTAGATCATCCACTCTTGTGTTAGTCAGAACAATTCTTGGTTTTCTAACCACAAAGAATTGTGGATCTTCTTTCTTCTTTACCTTTGTAAGAAGTTCCTTCCCACTGATCAGAAGTGTTGTGTTGCTTGCCTCTGCTTCACCTCCTTATCTTTTATTGGAAGCAACATGTGTCTCCTCCCATTCTTCTCTAAAGTATATATGTTCATTCTACCATCATGAACCACATTTCTATCATATTTCCATGGTATACCCAGCAATAGATGACAAACATCCATAGGAATGACATCACATAAGATCTTATCATTGTACCCTCCTATCTTGAAATCAACCAAGCATTGTTCAGTGACAGCTACCTAGTTTCCTTTTTGTATCCATGAAACTTTGTATGGACTTGGGTGATCAGTCGTCTCCAGCTCTAGCTTTTTCACCATCTCGGTTGAAACAAGATTATTTTTGCTACCGTTGTCCACAATAACCTTGCATACCCTATCCTTGGTATTGCAATTTGTTCTAAAAAGTCTGGTCCTTTGAGCTGAGTCCTCCACCTCCTTCTCAGCTATTAAGAGAACTTTATGCATCATCAATGACCTTCCTCCCTCAACATCTTCAGCTTCCACGTCTCCCCGCTATGCCTCAACGATATGAGCTTCTCCTGCATCCTTCTTTTTCTCTGAACAGTCGAATGACTTGTGCCCATTTTTTCCATGCGTGAAGCAAGTGATTACTCCACCTCTTCCTCTTCCTCTACCTCTAGTATGAGGAAACATGTTATTATCAGCATAATCTCCTCTCTGTTCATTATGTTGTCCTTGTTGTTCAACATATGGCCCTTTCTATGAGGTTCTACCTTTCTCAATTTTACCCTGAGGTTTCTTCCATTCCTCCTTGGGCTTCTGAGTTCTTTCCTGGGCAAATGACTTGCCTCTGGGCTGACTTCTGCCTCGACCTCTCTAACCTTGCTTATGCCTCAGCTTCTCTTTAGCTTTCAAAGCCATCTAATAACAATCCTCCACAGTTCTTGTAGAAATTTTGAGGTCCTATAAGGCTGCCATCTAAGGTTTATCCTTGACCTTAGTATGGCTCTAAGTTTCAACTGTATGGCTATCTTCTTTTGTTGTGTTAGGATAGAAAACAATCATCCCACTTTCTGCTCAATGTTTTATAGGTTAAGTGCTCTTTTAAGGTGCCCTTGCAAGTGTTTTCTTATCTCAATGTTAGCACATGCAATATAACTTAAAACACATAACACTACCTCTAGATATTGAACTTTAAAATGATGATCTACACTTCTAAACATGCATAAATTTGACACAGTTATTTTTGGTCAACATGACCCTAGATAAAACCCCCCCAGGGAAAACCAGTTTGGGATATATGTCTATATAATTATGATTAAAGCAAGAGATACAACAAGTAATGAAATACAATGGAACCTTTATACATAGCAAGCTCCTCACAAGCCTTGCCACAAGATCCATAGAAAGAAGTGCCCAAACTATGGTGCGCCCTCTCCCTTTGTTTCCCTCTGAACTGAACTGAGGCGCCGAAGCTCATCTGTTGCCCAATGAAAAAATCCCTCCACAGGAATGTCCTCTCTTATGATGCCCCTCTACTAAAACTGTCAGAGCTTGAATCCTCCAAGAAGATCTGCTACTAGGTAGCTTCCAGTCCTCTCAACTCATGCACCCTCCTCCTAGCAGAAATGATCACAATAAATAAACTGAACCTGAAACTGAAATTCTCTCTTCATAGAAACTAGTGCCCAGGCTCTCCTCTCCCTATGCATCAGATCTCATCTAGATATGACAAGTCCTCCTCCTCTGATGAGCAAATGAAGGATAAAGAATGTGCCCTCCTCCTCAAGATGTGCCCCTCCTCCATGCAAAGTGCTCCCTCTAAAGAATGAAGGCTAAACCTCCATGGATAACCTCTCCATGCAAGCTCCAAGCTACCAAGAGCTTCTCCTCAATCTCTCAAGGGTTTTTCTCAAACCCTCATGAAGTGCGCCCCTCTCCTCCTCAAGATGTGCTCCCTCCTTCTCTTCTCCAAAAATCTCAAGTGAAGAATGAATCTCCAAAATGCCTTTACCCTCTCTTTAGCCTCCTCATGCCAACCCTAAAAGATCAATGGCCTAGATTAGATCTATCCAAGTCTAATCAATGGGTGAGATCAACTCCAATAATCTCACTAAGGAAACCCACTTTCCTTAGTTTCTTTATGTCTATCAATTCACCCACATTGTGAATTAATTGTCACTTTATGACTTAAGTGACATATTTCACTTTTGACTTAAAACTCCTAAGTCAAAGTGAAATTAGACCCTAAGTCAAAGTGAAATTCAAATCATAAAGTAAAGTATGAGGGTAAAATTCTTCCCCCTTTGTGCTTAGAGACTCATAAGCACATGGGGACCACTTTCCAAGGTACCCAAATCTCAATAGTTTTGATGGTTACCATGATCATCTCATCCTGAATGTCATATCTCAGACCATTCAGATATCTAGCAACCTTTTCATCATCTCCTTCTCGATGACCTTCTATAATGTTCAGTCGATAGAATTCCTCCATGTATTCTTTAACTGTCATCAACTTATTTCTTAGGTTCTGGATCCTCCTGAACAAAGTAATTTGGTAATCTCTTGGGATGAACTTCGCCTTCATCTTCATGATAATTCGATCCCATCTCTTAATATTCTGCTTGCCCTTGCAGTGTCTGTCAGGTTGTAGATCGTCCCACCATAATTCTGCATGTCCTTTCAAGCGCATGACAACATGCCTGACTTTCTTATCCTCTTTGACATCTTCATAGTCAAAGTAGGTGTAAGAGCTCTAATCCAATCTAGTATCTCCTCTGCATCCAGATTTCCCTCGTAAATTGGAATGTCCACTTTCAGCTTTGCACCCATCTTTGAAATAGCTTTGATTAGAAGTTCATTCACTGCATCCTCGGCTGCAACTTCTTCCTTGTGTTCAGTCTCAACTTCACTCTCGGAATCACTCAGATCCCCTGCACTGACTGTGCATCTTTGCGTTGTCTCCATGTCTTCAACTCTTTCTCAGAGATCACACATTTGCCTTGCTATGGCTAGATCTACCACCTGTTTGCCTCTTCTTCGTACCTCCCTATCCTCTAGATCGGGTGATTGTCTTTCTCTCTTGGGCAGCATGGTGAATTCTTCTTCTCTACTACAGAAGGAAAAGAAACTTCCTTAGCTCTGATACCACTCTGATGCATCCCTGCCCTCACTAGCATGCCCACTCACAAGATCTTCTCTTCCCTTGGCCCGAAGAAATGAAAATATTCCTCTATTTCCCTATCGGGAAATCCACACACACAGAATTCTATGTGCGATCCCCTTTATTTACTTATCAGGGAATAGGAACTCATGACTTCGCAAGTCCAGAGGTCGAGCACTGTACCCACAGATCACCAAGACTCGATACCTAAGTCAATTCTGACCTTTTCTTTATCCTGTCGGTACTTTTGATCTATCACGATTTTTCCACTCGCGATATCAAGCCATTCACTTTACCGACTCTCGAATCGCGATATGCTGAAACTATGACACACGTGTGAAATGTCTCTTCAACTTCCCGTCACTTCTATCAGGATTTCAGACTTCATAGGATCATGAATCCTGATGTCAATGTCTCGGCACTTCTCGCTGCGAAACCCTGATAACTTATGCTACCTCTCTTCTACTAACTCCTATGGTCCAGCACTGTTACGTCACCATTGGGATATCACGGATCGCGATTCCAAGCAGCAAGAATATTCCATCCTCGAAACTTCCGATACTCCAAACCCCAACTCATCTGGATCTTATGACATGTGTCCCCACTAATGGATGGTTCTGGGATCGTCGGGATATCGCAGATCACGATATCGCAATTCCTGTCGCAACTATTTAGAGTCTCGACTCACGAAACCCTGATCCATGATATGTGTGTGTGTGGATCCAACGACCCTCGTGGTCTTGATCAACAACTTTACCTCTCCTGAGCTTGGAACCCTTTGGGAATACTTCATCGGATCTTCCCTGCACATTTCCAATATCTAAAGCTTATGGTAGTTCGTGAATTCTCCTTAGAGGATACCGACCGTCCGTTCCTTCCTGATGAATTTTGCGAAAGGACCGAGAGTTCCTTTCCACTGGACTTGTTCACCGGTATGTATCTTGTGATGCTTCTCACTCCTCTTCAAAACACAACTTGCCTGTGCATTTCTTCCATAATTTCAAAGGCCTATCCTTCCTGAGCTTCTTCCCATGACTCCAAGTCCTCAGAAAGAAAACCTTCTTGCCTTCACTCCTTGCAAAAAATATTCAACAATGTCTAAGTGTTGAAGTCTCTCGACTTTGCACACACCTAAAACAGAAGTCTATCAAATGCTTCACTCAGGTTCGCAACCCTGAGACTTTACCCGACCTGCGCACTCCTTGCATGGCTCCTGTTCCCAACTGCACCTTGGGATAAATGAGACAAAAGTTATCTCTAATTGAACCCCTCTGTCAATGTACTCCTTGCGGACAATTCGACTATACTCCTTGCAGGAATTCTCTGGATCAAATAAAGAAACAATTATAACTCATTCCTTTACCCTCTCAGACTTCAATTCAACCATGAAATCATATACATAGCATATAAAAGCAAATGTATAATAGGAAGAAAAAATTCATGAGCATATCATCATCAATACACAAAGAATCAGACACAAAACCATAATTTTGGATCAATCTTTTTCTATCAATTCAATATTAGTACATGGGTGTTCTCTACACAACTCTCTGCTTGCTCTTCTTCCTGAATTTTGAATAATGTTACAATGCACAATGAGGGTGTCTATATACGTTTTCCCTCTTGCTTTCTAAAAATGTCTAATCTATGAATTAAAAATCCTATCTACCTGCATTAACTAGATTAAATGTCATCTATCTACTAAAGGACAAGAGCTATCCGCTCAAGATCCATTACAATATACAAAGGTGCCTCTTCCTAAATGGCTTCATTTAATATTGCGCACAATTCCAAAGCATTCCTTTCAAAATCTGTGCTGGTTTATCCAACTATCCTCTGCTTCTGCGCTAGCTCGCTTGATGAGTTGGAAATGCTCCTGCATCAAAGTTGCATGAAATAGCATAGAAATCGCTTTAATTTATGACTGCATTATACCATTAATATGGCATTACAATTGCATTGAAATGGCACTCATTTATTGATAACAACCACTTATATAAATTAGACAACAATTGCAAACTAATCGTGTGTAGATTTATATATGATGGACAACATGATGTAAGTAATATTGTTGTTAGTGATATAACCTGCGATATAAGGAGGTTGATTAATAGTGTTACATTAATAACGATGTACATTTTATATAGTTAATATCCTTACGTACGGTTAAATTGTTAAATGACAATTGTGTTATTGATTAATTGGGACTTGTCATTTAGGACAAAATTGTCATTTAGATAATGAAGTAGCGTAAGATCTCTTTTAAATGATGAGTAGTGCACTTACTTTAATAGAAACGTATCGTGCGAGCAAACATGTTCATTAGTTGAGTTCTGTTTTAGTTCACACTTGATAACATTTATGTCTTTAGTAACATTACAATAGTTTACCCTTCATGCTTAGATCTCTTACTTAACTTTAGATATTCTTGGATGTCATCAAGTCATTCATTGGGTTGTGATTTATTGAGCGATGTGTTCATGCATCTTGTCTACCCGTTGCTTGGGGTCATAGGTGTAGTCTTCCTGTCAGTTATTTTGGCCCTTAGCGAGTCATATTTATCTTGAGCCCTTGGACCAGATAGGTTAGGTAGAGCTAGGGTTATTGTTGCATATACCACCTAGGGATGACATGATTCCTAATGATAAATTGGTCAGAGTCGGTGCCTTCTGTGTGAGTGTTGATGAGCGTTGTAAGTTTTCTTTTCGCGCATGGGTTGAATGCCTTCATTTGTTTGATTTGTGCCTTGAGGCTCTAATCATTGGTCGTTAAGGTCGATGTGTCGGGAGGGGGAGGTTGTCCCTTGTCTTGTAGGCGTGGTATTTTTTGCATCGGGCGGGTAGCCGTTTCTCCTTGTTGTTTTACGCATGTTCCACCTAGCCTCTCTTGTGTTAGTGCATGGAGTCATAGATGTCTATTGCCTGTTAGATGGGTGTGGTGCTCTCCCTCGGATGTGTTCTCTAGATATAATCATTTTGTCATCCTGTTAAAAAAAAAAACAAATTTGCATTGTGTATTCGCTGGTAGTCGTAACGCCGGGATTGTTTTATATGGTATCAGAGCGGTGTTCAACCTGCAAGTTGGGAACACTATGAATTTCGTTGATATGATATTTTATTATAATGTTGCTAATTAAGTTGACCTGTATTCATGAAGGTAATCATGGTTAGAGGATACCGTGGAGGCATACGATGGGGTGCTAGGGGAGGAGGAGTGACTCCTCCAACAACATCCATGCATGAGGTATCTAATCCCCAGGGAGACGAACAAGTTGTCGGGAAGGAGCATATAGTGGTGGGTGATGTGGTTGGGCTAGTGAGGCCTTTATAGCATATGTTTGAGACACTGATCATCCGTTTGGACAGATATGAGGCCAGGGAGCAAACACCGCTTGAGGGTCCACCACATTCTCCGGTTGGTACTGGTAGCATTCACTGCGAACTCTAGAAGATCAAATTTCCCTAGTTCTTTGGTGCCCTAGATGATGCAGCCACCGAGGCATGGTTGGAGAATATGGAAATGTGTTTTTCACTTCTTGACTATACCTCCAACATGAAGGTCCGCATGGTGGTGCTTCAACTGAAGGGGAGCTATCTTCTATGGTGGAAGATGCTCCTGCAACAATTGAACATAATCGTTGAAGACGTGTCATGGGAATTGTTCGAGGAACTATTCCAAGAAAGGTACCTATGAGAGGAATTCAATAAGCATCATCTCAACAAGTTCAATGGCTTATGACAGGATGACCATACGAGGCATGTTTTATGGAGTTGCTTTGGTATGTTCCACATATTAATACCGAGAAAATGAAGCAACCACAACAAAATACTTGGGGGTTAAAATGACCAAAAAGACATAAAAGGCATTGGATACTCATCACAAAAGATAGAGAAAAGGATGAAAGTAGATGAACCTAATAGATTATAAAGGGAAAGAAAAATAAGAGAAGGAGAAATCGAGTATAAACGATCAAAAGTGAAATAAGTTAATAACAAATGATAACATTCCAGCAGATATCAACAGTGAAAAATAGTAGAATTTAAGAGCATCACTCAGAAAATGTGAAGCACCACAGTAATGAAGTAGAAAAATATCAATTTTGAAGTGGATAGATGAGCAATTCAAGGCAAAATCATTAGAGACAATTTGACCTTGAAGCCGAGAGAAATAGTAAATTATGTATGTCAAAATCTAGGTCCACAAGTCAACACATTAACCAACACAAGACCAATGCATGGGCATAACCTATCATCCGTAGTTTTCCTCTTTTTCTTCTTCAGATAAACTATTGGGCATGCAGCGCCAATCTTCAGCTCCTGCAAAATATCAGGTCCAAGGCCCAGCTCCAGGTTTAATTACAAGTTCTGACTACACAATCCTATGCACTAAGCGCTCAAGCCAAATGGAGGAGAAACCCACATGGGAGCCTTTCCTTTGCATTACGCATTTTTAAACTACAACTATCGAGCCAAGGATTGTTCCTTTTCAGCAACATTCAAAAAAAGGGTCGAGGGTAAAGATGTGAGTAGGTTGAAGGTCAAACCCAAGACCTTTTTTAAATCAATAAAACACCTTTCCTATAGCACCCGTGCAACATTCAAACAAGCGGTAAGGGTGAAGCCACGAAGGAGTATGGTAAGTACACCAAGCACCCAAGACCTAACTCCAAGCCTAAGGTTGGGTGAAATGAAAGAATATTTAGAATACTTGTTGTGGGGTTTGACCCCACGTGCACTTACGTGAAGAAGACTGTAAGTATTCCCTCCTTAACCGCTCAGGCAAACCAGCTTGACAGGAAATGTCCATATGGTAAATCAAGCACCAAATCTAAGTCTAGCACCAAGCCACATGAAGAATCCATGAGGTTAGTGGGTATGGTGCTCTACTGGCCACCTTTTTTTCAAACACCAAATGAATGGCCAATACCCAACATCAAGCTCAAGGAGGAGAATTGATGTCCGATTGTAGAGAAAATGTAAAAGGTATACCAAATGTTTTCAGGAAAAAAAAAACAACACAAAATCTCTGAAGATTTCTTTCTTATTGGAAAAGAGACGCAGTGGAGGAGAAACTGAAACTGTATTAACTACTATTGAGGCTCTTCCACATTTGGATGGAAATTAATTTCCTTTTCCTGCATAATAGGACAACTTCAAACCTAATTTAACTTTATTGTTAACCTTCTCTAACACAACAAACTCACATAACATAATCGAGAGCTAAGGCGTTGGGGAACTATGCACACAAAGCTACAAACACAAAACCAAATGTGAATCAAGCAAAAAAACAAAAATAGACCAAGTTGATAGCATCCAAACCTCAACGAGCCAGTCTAGAGACCATTTTCGTACCCTCCTGGCAGTTGTCCATGTGGCCAAGGCCACACCCTCTGAACTCGATTATGTGTGCACAATAGAGGAGAGGTAGGTTATGCACATAGCGGAAGGGAGGTATAACAAAAGGTCATGCAGATGAGAATGAGCACTCTACACATGGGGTAGGGTTAGGGTTTGTTTTGTTTTATTTATTTATTTTATTTTTATGCTTGGACGCATGGAAAAGAGGGAGGGGGCATGTTCACCTCATGCAAGGTCCCATGATGCCCCAGGTTATTTGATTTGTTTTTATTTATTTATATTATTATATATGAAATTAATTAAAATAAATTAAGATCCATTTATTTTGTTTCATATATATGGATATCTGTATATATTAATTACTTTAAAAAAATAGTAATAAAAAAAAACAAAAATTAAAATATTAATATTATTTTAAAATATTTTTTTTAACATTTGTTTTCTTTTTAATATTTACTTATTTAAATTCATTAAAATATTTTAAACTTATTTGAGTTAATTAGGTTTAATTAATGTATAAGTGTGATTAATATGAGTGGTACATATTGATACACAAATGGATTTGATGCTTGATTACACAAAAGTTAGAGTAATTGAAGATTTCAGTGTAGCGTTGGCATAGTTAGCAAGGCGAGAGAGCCATTAGTTGACTTAGGAAAAGATATTAATCTTAGATTCTTTAACCCTCACCTAGCCACTTACCCTAAAGAGAGTAACATCTATTTACAAAAAAGTAAAAAAAAACTTACACCTAACCCTATGTTTACAAGTATAAGTTATGCGAATGTGAATTGCATTAGACTCTTCCTTGGCCAAAATTTGGTTGATGCAGATTCAATTATACAGGATGGTTAGAACTCGAGGAAATCAAGGTGTAGGGGCGTCGTCGTAAGGACCGCCAACGATGCCACCACCATCACCTACATTGGCTCTCATTTTGCACTTTTTGGAGGCCATTAATGAGACTTTAAAGGGGCTTCAGCCAATAGGGATCGAAGTGGAGCCCTCACCAACTAGGGAGGGTAACCCTGAAGCATCAAGGGATTCAGGGGGAGGGCTTCCACCTGAGGACATTACTAGAGAACTGAAGAATATCAAACTCCCAGAGTTATCTGGGCATCGTGCCAGTGAATGTGTTGAAGCATGTTTGGAAGGAATGACATGATGTTTCACCTTAAGAGACTATGCTTCCACATCAAAGGTGAAAATAATGATATTTCAATTGAGGGATAATGGCTTGAACTAGTGGGGAAACCTGGAGAGGCAATTGCACCTTACCCCATACACCATCTCTTGGGAAATTTTGAGGAATGGTTGTGAAGGAAATATCTACCATCCTACTATGAGGAGTAACAGGTGGGAGAATTTCATTCTCTAGTACAGGGAAAGAGGAACATGGAAGAGTGCAAGATCAGGTTCATGGAATTGGTAAAATATGTTTCATATATGGATAATGATCAAAAACAGGAAGAACTCTTTGTCTATGGGTTAAACCCTAAGATAAGCGCCATGGTATGGATGTGGAAACCGTATTCAGTAGCGGAAGCAGTTTAAAGTGAGCGTTATGTTGAGGAACACATGATCTTAAACGGAGGTATGAGGTTGACCTTTCCACATTATCATGGATTCTTTGGGAAGGCCCCTAGGACATTCTCCAGGGGAGGGAGCTCTAGGCCACCTCCTTAGGGTAATAGAGTTGCACCAAGGATAGTTTCCATAGGTATTTCAATGGCAGTGAGTGCAGTGTTCCATTCATCACCAACGATGCAGGAAGGTCCACGATCTTCTCAGGGAACAACTCGTAGGGGTAGGGGTCATAGCGGAAGGAACTCATTTCAGATACCGTCACAGAGTAGTGCATAGGTTCCATATTGTGTTACATGTTGGGGATGTGGAGGGCCCCATTACCAGCGTGACTACCCAGAGTTGCAAGAAGGATTTGTGCATAGAGAAGGAAAGGCCTCAATGGGAGGAGCAAGTTGTAGCCACCAGATTTATGCGATAGTTAATAATCTCTAGAAAGAACATCAATCCGCAGTGGTGGATTCGCTAGGTATGCTAAATCATATCAATGTTAAAATTTTATTTGATTCTAGTGATATAGATAGTTTCATTTCACCATCTGCATTATAAAAGAGTGGGTTTCAAGCCTATGAGCATGATGACTTTAAACAAGTCGATATGGCTTCAGGGGAAAAACAAGTGGTAGGACCTAGTGTTGATAATTGTCTAGTAGACCTGGGAGTGTGTACTACCAGGTTGAAGGTATACATCACTACTCTTGGGACATATGACCTAATCATTGGAATGGATTGGTTAGAAGCCCATTGAGCTATGGTAGATTGTTTTGAAAAAATTGTGATTTGTGTTGACGATGAAGGAAGGCTAGTAGAGATCCATGGTGTATGCAGAAAGGTGTCTCTAAGATTTATCTCAACTATGAAGTTTAAGTAGTGCATGATGCAAGGGTGTCAACTATATGTAGTGGAAGTAGTGAATGAAAAAAAAGGACCCTCCTTGGATCAGTACCCAGTATTTTCATAGTTTAGGGATGTTTTTCCGAATGAGTTTCCAGGGTTACCTTCTGAGAGGGAGATCGATTTTACTATTGAGTTAAAACCTGGTGTAGAAACAATTTCCAAGACTTCATATAGGATGACAGTACCATAAATTTGTGAGTTGTAGATGTAGTTGAAAGAGCTACTTGACATAAGGATAATAAGGCCTAGTGTCTCACCTTGGGGTGCACCGATAATTTTTGTGAAGAAGAAGGATGGTTCCTTATGACTTTGTATAGATTACAGGGACTTGAACCGTGCTATAGTGAAAAATAGGTACCCAATACCACGAATAGATGATCTATTTCATCAGATGAAAGGAGCAATGATATTCTCAAAAATTAATTTGCGATCAGGGTATCACCAATTAAGGATTAAGGAAGGAAATATTCCTAAAACTTCCTTTCGAACTTAGTTTGGGCATTACGAGTTCATTTTAGTACCTTTCGTATTTACCAATGTGCCAACAATATTCATGAGCCTCATGAATGGTGTATTCCAGAAGTACTTAGAACACTTTGTACAAGTCTTTTTAGATGATATCCTCATCTATTCCAAGAGAAAAAGAGAACATGAGGAACAATTGTGAGTGGTGTTGTCCTGCCTTAGAGAGAAAAAATTGTATGAGAAGTTGTCGAAGAGTTCCTTCTTTGAGAAATAAATTCACTATTTAGGTCATATCATTTCCGATGAAGGAATCTTTGTGGACCTAGAAAAGGTAAAGGCCATTATGGAATGGCCAGTGCTAAAAAATTCTCATGAATCAAGAAGCTTCATGGGGCTAGCAAGTTATTAGCATAGATTTTTGGAAGGGTTCTCTAAAATAGAAAATCCCATCACCACTTTGCAATGAAAGGGGGTCAATTATGAATGGAAAAAAGAATGTGATAGTGCATTCATTGAGCTTAAGAGGTTATTAACTAGTGCACTAATTCTACAAGTGTCAGATATAGAAAATGAATTCACAATCTACATGGATGCCTCGAAGAAAGGGTTGGGGGTTGTGCTAATACAAGATGGAGGAGTGATAGCGTATGCATCTATGAAGTTGAAGCAACACGAGGAGATTTATGCTACTCATGATTTGGAGTTGGTAGCTGTAATGCTAACTCTGAAAATTTGGAGGCACTATCTAGTGGGGCGAAACATTGAGTTTAAATGAGACCATGAAATTTTAAAACATCTCTTCACTCAGAGGGATATTAATTCCAGGTAGAGGCGATGGAGTGAGTTTATTAGTGAGTACGATTTTGGTATTTCATACATCAAGGGAAAATAAAATCCAGTAGAGGATGCCTTGAGTAGGAGACCATCTGTCTTCTCTTTCGTACCCTTGAGAGTCAATCTGATGGAATGTGTGTTGATGAAACTCCTTGGAGATAGTTGTTATTTATAGGTTATTTCAAAACTCTAGAGTGGGAGGCAATTAGATCCAAAGTATGAAGGATATAGCCTAGAAGGAGATGGGATATTAAGATATCAAGGAAGGATGTACATCCATGAAGGTGGGGATATTCGAAGCATCATACTGAAGGAAACCCATAGAGCACTTTATTTTGCACATCCGACTGTGAAGAAAATGTAGAGAAACATGAAGAATATTTTCTTTTGGGTAGGCATGAAGAGCGATGTAGTTTATTTCATCTCCAAGTGCCTAGAGTGTTAATAAGTTAAACATGACCACCACCACCCGGCAGGTCTCCTACAACCACATGATGCTCCTATGTCCAAGTGGGAAGTCATTTCTATGGATTTTGTTGTGGGGTTTCTGCTCACATCTCATAGACACAATTCCATTTTTGTGATAGTTGATAAGTTAACCAAGAGTGCTCATTTTATTCCATTTAGAGACACTTACGATTGCAATGATGTGGCATGCATGTTTGTAAGTGAGGTCATCCATTTGCATGGGATACCCAAGAATATCATTTCAAACAGATACTCCAAATTCACTTCTAGGTTTTCGACAAGTTTGTAGTCACCATTGGGGATGCAGTTGAACTTAAGAACAAATTATTATCTTGAAACAGATGGAAAAACTGAGAGAGTAAATCATGTCATGGAAGAAATCCTTAGGATGTATGTCATGCATAATCAAACCCATTGGGAGAAGTACCTACCTTTGGTATAGTTCTCCTACATTAATAGTTTTCATAGCTCCATCGGAATGCCACCCTATGAAGCTTTGTATGGAAGGCCATGCAGAACACCATTAAGTTGGGAAATATTAGAATACTGCGTGACAGTTGGGCCAGAATTGATTCAAGACATGGAGGAACATGTGATTCGGATTAGGAAGAGACTAAATTAAGCATGGAATAAACAAAAATGTTATGTTGATGCACAAAGGACTGATCGAAGTTATAAAGTGGGAGATCAGGTTTTCATTCGTATCAGGCCTAATAAGAGTACCATTCAATTTAGGAAGGGGAAAAAGTTGTCAGCTCAATTCATAGGACCATTCAAAATCTAAGAGAAAATTAGGCATGTTTCCTATCGTCTCATACTACCACCCCACTTGCATAAAAATCATAATGTTTTTCATGTATCTATTCTATGTCATTATGTTGCCAAAAAATCAAATAAACTAAATTGGAAGGAATTAAATGTATCAGATGCCGAAACCCTCATGGTATAACTGTTATGCATATTGGACCATATAGTCTGATATCTCAGGAACCATTTGGTAGACCAAGTTAAGGTCCAGTGGGACAAGTATAGTCTAGGATATACTACTTGGGAGGATGTCGAGACATTATGATGAGATTATCCCACACTTTTTGACCACCTCGAGAATATGTTTCTCAAAGGTTGGGTGTATGAAACAACACCTTTTAACTTAGAAAGCTAGGATTACCTGGGATGTAATCACCTTTATTTTCTATTCATGGTGAAAATATTAATGATACACTTGAACTTTTAAGATGTATGAACCTTTATGAATGTTTAAATGTTATTTGAATCATGATGGATATGATGTGATCTATTATGTGAAAGTAAATTCTATGGATGTTTAAATGTTAATTGAATGATCATGGATGTTATGCGATCTACTATGTGAATGTAAATTCTATGAATGTTTAAATTTTAATCTACTATCTGATAAATTCTATAAATGTTTAAATGTTACTTGAATGATGATGGATATGATGTGATCTATTATGTGAATGTGAAATATTTGAATGTTTAACATTATGTGAATGATGGTGGATATGATGCAATCTATTATGTAAATGAAAATTCTATGAACGATTAACGTTAATTGAATTATGGGGATATTATGAGATCTATTTCTAACTTGAAATTTTGACATTTAAGTTGTTGGTACATGGATACCAAATTGAGATTATGGTCTAATGCATTTACATTATGATAATGGACAGATATGTATGAGTTTGTGTTATAGACTAATTTGCAGGTCAATGGGCTATGAAATATGCAAGGGATAATGGTAATAAAAGGAGATGTCATGAACACTGACGAAGAAACAATATGGTATGAATATTTGTATGTGAAATTGTATTGGTATGAATTCACTATTATGATATATGGACCAGTATAGGTTTTCACGTGGTGAGACTGCACAAAGTGAATAAACAATGACAAAATTCCAAGCAACATGGTGCCACTGTATATTCCACTATAGGGTGTGGACCCTAGTCCTCTTAAGAGGGGTGGAGGCATTTCCCACCCTGTATCCTCTGAAACCTGGAGTCATGGGAGAATGGTGTTTGCTAACACTTCCCTAGACGTGTGATGATGAATGTCAGTTCCCTAATGGGGAAGCTTGGTCAAGATAGTGACACTTACACTTATGGGTTCTATTTGGAGTTAGGTCAATATAGTTGATGCTCCAAGACATTCCATCAGAGGAAGGATAGGAATGGAAGATGGAAGTAAGTTAGGGAGGAAGGATGAATATAAATAGTTGAGAGTGTATGGAGATTTTCCTTATGGTGGAATTTATTGTTTTCCTTCTGAAAAGAAAATATGTATATATGTATATTCATAATTACTTAACTGAACTACAATTGTCTAAATAAATGTTGTTGATCTAGATTATTGTAATTAAAGGATTTCACAAATATTTAATTGCTTTATTATCTTTCATAAAATGAATCGTCTTGTTGATTGGGTTGGATGCATACAAGAATTACTATAGAGGTGATAGTTACCTTCATTAGTACATGTTAGAGACTTTTATGCGCTAGTTTCACATGCATTTATTACACATGTACACTAGTATTTATGAGTTTTCTTTTTCTTACTTACTGATAATGTTGTTTATTGGATATGAATGTGTGAACCATGTGTCATTTCCCTTGTATTATAATTACTTTAACTTTGAGACGAAGTTTCCTGAAGGGTGGGTCTATGTAACAACCCTAATGAATTAATTAAGTATCATGATTAAATATTAGTTCAGTAAATATTAGTTTAATAAATTCTTAATTTTTTTTTAAGACTTATTTTATAATTTAATTCTATTGGTAGATGGCCCCATTAATGGGGGGATAAGGTGGTTGAGGCTTAATGGAGGGGTAAAGGTGGTTGATTTTTAATGGGGTAATAAGGTGGTTGGAAGGAAGGAGAAGGGGATAAAGCAAGGGAGAGGACATGAGAAGGGGCGATTTTTGGGTGGAGTAACATTTTTCATATTAGTGAAGGTGAGAAAAAAATTCGAGGGGGAAAGAGAAGGGAGGAGGACCGTTTTGTGATGACARACTTGAGGAATTTCATAGGGGGMACCTCTTGCTAGGAATCTTAGGCTCATGGGCCAAGAAACCATAAGGAATACTGYGGCTAGGGAGCCAGATAGGTTGTTCCTAGCTRGTTGGGAGGTTAATCAGTTTGGGCAAAGCTTCAGGCAGAGCTTCAAAACAACATCAATCTGAGGTAGATATGTTTTATTATCATCATTATTATKYTGTTGTTCATTATTTATATATTGTTCATAATAATTATGTTGAATATGTTKTTTATTATCATGCTTCTCATTTTTAATTCTATTGAACATTGTTATTATGTTGAATAATGAACTGTAAAGAAATTTTGATAGAATTTCTATATTTAAATTTATGTTTTATAAGGCTATGTATGGATATACCTTACAATATCTCAACACATGATTCACAACAATTGAGTGTGTTTGTCTCAGTTGGATAATAAATTGGCTAAGTGGACTCAGTGCATAACGAATATATGTTCTGGTATTAACTAGATACAACAATGATCCAATATGTTGTCTGTATAGGGTCGGATCAATCTGGTCAAAATTGGAATAAGACACAATTAGTTTCTTCAGATTCGTCACCATTGGTGTAGCCATGTGTTTACAACTCATGATCCCAAACTTTTTCAATATCTCAACTGTGTACTTCCTCTAAATTAGGAAGATCTCATTAGTTCTTTGCCACACCTCTAGTGCGAAGAAGTAGTGCATCATACCAATATCCTTCATCTCAAACTCAAAGGACAACACATACTTACATTCAATAATAAGGCTCTTTGTACTAGTGAGGAATAATTCATCAACGTAGAGGACTAGAATCGGCCTCACCATTAACAATATTGTAGTACATGTTGGGATCAACAACACTTTTGTTGAAGCCTAAACTCATCAGGTTTCCATCAATCCTCGCATACCAAGCTCGAGGTGCATTCTTGAGTCCATAGAGGGCCTTCTTCAATCTACACACATGCGACTCTTTCTCATGTATGACGAAACCATATGGTTGTTCTATGTATATTTCTTCCTCAATCTCTCCATTGAGAAAGGTTGTCTTCACATCCATATGATGTAGTATCAAACCCATGGATGTTGCGAGGTAAATAATCATCCATATAGAAGTGTGTTTAGAAACAAGAGCGAATGTCTCCTCGTAATATATTCCCTCCACCTGAGATAATTCTCTAGAAACAAATCTTTCTTTGTGCTTCTCGATGCTTCCTTCAATTATATGTTTGATCTTATAGATCCATTTGGAAGTCCATTTGGAATGTATTCTTGATGTTGTCCAAACATCAACACTCCCTTTATATGAGGGAGACATTCTCAACCAAGGTTGTTCATGATAGGTAACACCCTCGTGAGTGAATATTAACATGATGCTAATTTACACGTGGAAAACACCTCAAGCAACTTGAGTCCATATTATTCCTTGTCATAATCAAGGAAGGACTACATCTATGCCCATTTACCACAAGTGCACCTTGATGATAAATGTATCTTATCTCCCTTAGTCTACAACATAATCTAGGAGAAGCTCCGCTTGATTATGAAACATCAAAACTCCTTCTTATCTAGGGAGGTATCTTTCCATAGTAGTACACAACTACTGTCTAGAGACACACAACCTCCTCTAGTGGTACACAACCACCATAGTAGCAAAAATTTTTTCACACATGACACTCCCATGTAGACTTCTAGAGGCTACAACCTCTAGAAACACTAGGGCCAACTCCCATAATGTGTGACGTCAATGGTCAAATCCCTTGACATGTTCTCATGAGCTCTCCATATGGTACATTGGGCTATAATCCCAAATCAACTTGTCCCTTCTCAAATAAGTTTCCCACTTATCCCTCATTGAATAAGTTTCCTCACATATCAACTCAACTCAATTCACATAGGAGTACTATCTGGAGAATGTTTGTCACACTTAGCACTCCCATGTCGACTTATAGAGGCTACACCCTCTAGAAACACTAGGGTCAACTCCCATAGTCTGTGATGTCAATGGTAAAATCCCTTGAAATGTCTTCATGTACTCTCCACATGGTACGTTGGGATATTATACCAAACCTTCTTATCCCTTCTTAGATAAGTTTCATAACAGACCAATTCACTTTAGTTACAAAGGAGTATGATATAGAGAATGTTTTAGGAAGCTACAAACATCAACACTCCCTTTCAGTGAGAGAGGCATTCTCTTCCACACCAAGTCTGTCACGAAAGTACTCGAACTTCATCCTGGTAAGGGGTTCGGTAAGAACACCAACAACCTGCTCATTTGTAGGAAGGTATTGCACCAATACTTCCTTCCTTTACACCATGTCTCATTTGTAATGGTACTTGATCTCAATGTGTTTCGATTTTTCATGAAACACTCGATTATCTAAGAGCTTCACACAACTCTACTTATCACAATGACTAATGGTAGAATTTAGCACATGTCCAAATAAATATGCAAGGATCTTGTGAAACCAAACTGCTTCACGGACTTCCACATTTAATGCAATGTAGCTACTTCTGCAGTAGTCAAGGGCACATACGTTTGTTTCCTGCTACACGAGGAAACCATGGTGGATCCCAAAGTGAAGAAACACTTGGAGGTTATCTTCCTGTCCATTGTGCTCCCTATTGTTCCTAATTTTATGTTTTAAGGCTATAAAACGTACTGTCAAGGCATCCAAAACAAGTTTTTATAAAAATGTTTTGAAATAAAGAAACAAAGAAAGACTAGATCAGATTTAGTTTCTCAACTGTCTCTATCTTTCTTCCTGTTTCTCTTGGATGCTAATTTCGCGTTCAATAGCAGCCCACAATCTTTCTAACTTAGTCCTATTGGTCGTTGTTTGTAATATAGTGTTAAATAAGCTTAGGGCAATGCTGGTTTGATCCTGAAGACCAGGTTCTACGTTAGGTTGTCTGTCGTTAGGAACTATCATGGGTGATAGGGTTTTAAAGGTTTGTAAATGGGTTTTTTATCAATTGGTTACTTCAGATTTTCAGAGATGATATTAATGAAACTTTAAAATCTAAAACAGTGATGTAAAAACACAATCAAGGCCATTTTCTGGTTTTGTAACAATTTGAAATTGTAAACAATGAAACACAATACAGAGAAATATAAGGCTTTTATCCAGAAAGAATCTTATATTCCAATTAACAATGATGAAAGAAAAACAAGATTTCTAACAGAGTTAAATATTAAGGAACAAAAGGTTTACATGTCTTCAAATTACTAAAGTAATTTCAGAGGAAAAACTGTAATACATTCAACATCCAAACCAATCTGAAACAATAAACAACAATGCATATAACTTCAAATTTATTTACTTTCTAGAAACACACATTCAGAGGAAGATTTAACAAACCATGATAAACAGGGGAAGAAACATAGTCACAAAATTGCAGAATCTGGAATCTTGTTTGCGGTTTATATTCCGATGAACTTCAAAGTTGATATTACAAAAATTGCCCTTCTCCAAAATTTCTGAAGCCTCGTTTCAGCCTTTTGAAACTATATTTATATCTTACTATCAAATTTTTTTCATTGGTAACTAACGAACCTCCTAATATTACGGTTACATAAACTAATGTCAACCGTTTACAATTTCTTTCAAAATTCTAAAAATATAAAAATATTTACAAAATTTTAAATTTGCATTGATGAACTTTCTTTTTCTGCTTCAACGCATTGAACATATTTCCCCAAAAAGTTTACCAAAACCCTAGGAGCTTCAGGTACTTCATTTGCTTCGAAAGAGAAAAATCTTCTCTGTAAGCTTGGCAACTGGTTTTCTATTATTTTCTCTGTGAATTTAATCGTTTCCAGCTTTGAACTTGAAGTTATCATCCACTTATCTATTTCTGCAGTGTTGACTGATTTAATATTTGAATTTTCTGATTTCGTTTCTTCAAGTTCTTCTTTTGACTTCAACTGATGCCTGGCAATGTTGACTTCGCCTAATAACTCAGAAAAGCCATCTGTCCCGATATTTATTGAATCTTTTTCAATAAGATTGAAGATACTTTGACAATCTTCATTAATTCCTTTTGTAATTCCTTTATATTCTGCCAATTTTGATTCCCAAACTTTTATCATTATATCTCCTTTTACCTGTTCTGAAATGGATAATTTTTTCTTTTTTCCAATGTTAGATTTTTGTAAAGAAGTTTTAAAAAGAATTCCTTGCCGCTTTAGCTTCTCTTTCTTTCTGAACTACTTTTTCCATAGACCTATCTGACTCATGAAAATAATTCTGGATGATTTCCAGGTTACAGAATATTTTATGTTGTTCTTTTTCAGTGTTAGCATATATCTCTGATGCTTGCATCTTAAAATGTTCAATTTCAATTACTTGATTAGTAATTGAAATAATCTTATCTTGCAAAGATTTATTTTCATTGCTCGGCTTCTGAACCTGTTCTTGAGTAACTTGTATCATGTGCTTTGCCTCATCCAAATTTTTATTCAACTTTTGGATTTCTTGGATATCTCTGAGTCTAGCTTGTTCTAGACCCTTTTGTATTCCCCAACCAATAATTATTTCATTTTCCTTTAATCTGTCCTGCAACTGCGTTATTTCCTGATCCTTTTGCTCAAGCATAGTTGTTAGATTTCCTATAGAATGCATGTTAGCTGATGCTATAGCACCCATGGTTCCTGCTAACTCTATAGTGAATTCTCCTTCTTTGAGTTTCTTTCCATCAATGATAAGTTTATGTCTTTTTATCATTCTTTCTTCTACAGGATGAATTTCTTGTTTCAAGACATTTTTTCATTTTTTATTGAAAAAATAATCAGATGAGGGGATTTCATCTCTGGATATTGGCTCTAAGTCACTTCCATATAGAAATCCTTCATGAGCGGTTCCGAAAGTAGACTGTAGTCGAGTCAATGCTGTAATAGGACTGCCAACTTCCTTTGAAGCCATTCCTTCAACATTTTCTGTAATATCGTCAATAACTATTGGACTTGTTTCCCATCCTTTTACCTTTCCTATTTCTGGTTCTTTTGTCTGAGAACCCTTTGTGTTCTGAGGAGGTATTTCAGGATCTTTCAGCATATCTTTGTCACTTGACTTATCCTGAATATCAGTTTCAAACCCTAGAGGAGTTGTTTCTTGCTCTAGCAATGAAGTCGACATTTCACCTTGTAAAATCTTTGGCAGACAACTCCATCTATGTCTTTGAAAGGATGAAAACCCCACCTGTGCATCAGGTGACAAGGCTTGCACTCTGTTCTGCACTTCCTCATAAGACTTAGCATTTTTGAAAACAACATCATAAACTGAAATTTCATGTTCATATGATTTTAAATTACATTGTATGTAATGTCTACTGATTATTTGGTAAGGATCGTGTTTCCTGTTCTCTATGCTTTCTAATTTCACTTTGTCCAACAACTCAGCCTCTGCCTTAGAATGGCCTAAGTTTAATAAAATGAATTTTCTGATATAAACAGGAAAAGATGGCCACGCTTTTTTCTGCTGAGGTTTTAATTCTAACCCAATACCACCCTTGACTAACTGATAAGCCACTTCTCTACATATCAACCTGTCTGGTAGAATTTTTGGGAGTGCATGTGGTGGAATGGAACAACCATAAACCCTAATAGAGGAAAAAAATTCCTCAATGAACCATTCAACAACTGACTTGAGGTTTTCTATGAGGGTATTAGATATGCGAGGGGGTTCGCATCCAAAGAACATTTTATGAAGAGGAATAATTACATAATGACAAACCTCATAAAAACCATTTTTTTCATTTTCTTCTCATTGAGCTGAGTGGTATTTATGAACAGGCTCTGGGCAAGAAGCATTCCAACTCCAATTCATTAGTGGGAAAGGAGTCATAAAACAAATGGCATCCATGATATAAGCTGACATGTAAAAAGACACTGGTTGTCCTTTTGACCTAGCTACTTTGTAATTCCTAACCTCTGATGTGAGGTTATCTAAAAGAATCTTGTGCCAATTAAAACTGCGTCCCTCTGAAACTTCCTCTAAAAAAGGTGTCCAGTCTGCATTAAAGTGACAAGGATCCTTTCTCCCGAAAAGTCTACATAAAATCATTGCTACATAAACCATATATTCGTTTAAGGAAGTTGTGGCATAAATTCCATGTAAGTCATCCCTAAACTTGTTTTCATCTCTGGCCCATCCTCTTATCATGTCAGGGTATGTTTGGCCAGCTTTAATGCACTCTTTTCTTTGAAACTCAGCTAAAAACTCAGAATTAAAAGTGTGTCTATAATTGGGTGAGAGATTATACATTACTTGAATATGTTCAGGCCTGAATGAGCCGATGACAACTCCTTGCTCATTCAGAATGCTTCTGGTTAGGACATCTACTTTATCCAGAGCCCAGGCTATCATATCGATATATGAGACAAGTCTCAGACATGCAACAACTTTATGAAGCTCAGACTCGACAATATCTCGGATGTGATTTTTTGAATCAGTGGCTGCATGCTTAAGCTCATCCTCCATTTTTTCGGTAATTCCATTCCATGATTTAACAGAGTGTACTCCGCATGTAGTGGTATCAGAGATAATATCACCTTCTGGTTGATCTTCATTTTTCTTCAACGCTTTTTTGGGTGCCATAGCTCTGTGTTTACTTGAAAACCTGTAACAGAGAGGGATTTAGCTTTGAAATGATAATACATTTGTTTCAAAGTTTACTTCGAATATATCATAAAAACATTGAGATTCGTACCTCTGTTATGAAGTTAGGGCTCTTAATGAAAAATATATTTATGAATATATGTGTTTAATGTTTGTACATTGGCTTTCTCGATGTTTTCAAATATAATAGAAACTTACCAAATCGGAGAATTGTTGCATTAAAGAACATTCATAGAAAGTTTAACTTTAAACCTTGTTTAGAAGAATGATTAATTAGTATTAATCTTGAATTAAATTTGAAAACCTTCTTATCT
>ML843140.1:0-22205 GCA_009831015.1 Picea engelmannii
GTTGTAAATTTCATTTTTAGATAAGATGGTGTAAATTAATACTAAATGACAATATGATATAGTAATAAAGGATTATAATGTTTTATAGAATTGTAAATACATTTATGAGTAAAGGTTTTGTTATCCTTATCATAAGTTAACAATATAGTATTCGTTGAATATGTTGATTAGATATTAGTTTATATGATTAAAAATATGTTTAGTATTTAATCAAAGTTTTTAAATTATAGAAAATATTTTATTAATAAATTTTAATTATTTCTCATGCTAGGGGATTCTAGGGATTGAGGCCTTATTGCATAAGTAAAGACAACTTCTATTAATAGTTTGTCCTATTCACATGGTGTTGGGTTTGTCAACTGATGTGATATCACTCATATTGCTTGTATGCATTCCACTTGTATCCATCAATATCTACCCCACCCTCATCTAAACCTAATACCATGTGTGTTATTCAATGCCTAGAAAATAATCTCATCTTGGAATAGGCTTGTGAAATCATGGCTATCCATGGAATGCAAAAGAAATAGAGATTTTATACCTATCAAAGAGAAAATAACTATTTGTTGGGATTACATTTCTCATTCAACAAAATCATTTCTAAAATTAGTTAAATAGTGAAGCACTACTACTAATTGAGTATAGATAAATTCATTGCTTTGTGAAGTTTGAACTCAAATTAAATTATAGAGTGATTTCATCAAATATCTCCATGGAATCCACTTCCATACAAAGACTCTCTCCTCTACCCAAAGTTCACTCTTCAACTTCTTGCAATACCAATCCACATGCTAGATGTGAGAAACATTCTAATTATTTTATTGATTAAAATGCTCATCATAATATATGACCAAGTACATTCAACCCAATAGCCCGAACATGGCATATTGAGGAGCTTCATTATAATCATTGGTGTAAAGTTTTAGTAAGTGCCTCAACTCTAAAAAACTGGGAAGAATGAATTTGTATTTAGTTGGAGATATTCAACTTTCTTAGAGAGAATAAAAAATGTTTAAGTATATAGAAATTATGTTATGATTTTGAAATACGATTTTTCAATTTATTTCTTAAATAAGATGATGTAAATAAATACCAAATGGGAATCCTTAAAAAGGTATGGGGATGGCAATAAAGGACTACAATTTTCTATAGAATTGTGAATACTTATAAGAAAATGCCTTATTATCCTTATCGT
Organism: Picea engelmannii; assembly: GCA_009831015.1. Classification (NCBI taxonomy): domain Eukaryota; kingdom Viridiplantae; phylum Streptophyta; class Pinopsida; order Pinales; family Pinaceae; genus Picea; species Picea engelmannii. The sequence continues at coordinate 1,196 of ML843140.1, forward strand.
AAGGTAGAGATATAGCATTCCCAATTGTGTTGATCATATATTAGTTTTCATGAAAGGATTACAATTTTCTATAGAATTGTGAATACTTACAAGAAAAGGCCTTATTATCCTAATCGTAAGGTAGAGATATAGCATTCTCAATTGTGTTGATCATATATTAGTTTGCATGAATAATATTATGTTTAGTGCTTAACCAATTTTTTTGAAATATGGATAATAATTTTATTAATAAGAGTTGAATTATTTCTCATGTCATTGGATGTGAGGGATTGAGGCCTTATTGCCTAAGTGATGATAACTTCCATTAATAGTATGTCCTATTGACACACTTTCAAGTTTGTCAACCAATGTGATATCCTTCATATTGCTGGAAAACATTCCACTTGTTTCCATTAGTGTTGACCCCACCCTCATACATAAACCTAATTCCATCTACATTATTCAATGCCTAGAAAATGATCACATCCTAGAAAAGGATCATGAAATCATGGCCACCCATGGAATCCAAAAAAAATAGAGCTTTCATACCTAGCAAAGACGAAAGAACTAGCTATTGGGATTGCATTTATCATTCAATGAACTCATTTTTAAAGTTAGTTAAATAGTGCAACACTACTGATTAAGGGAGCATAGATGAATTCATTTCTTTGTGAAGTTTGATCTCAAAGTGACTTCTGGTATTTATTTCCTCAAGTATCTTTGTGCCATCCACTTGCATACAAATATTTTCTCCTCTACCTAGAGCTCGCTCTTCAATTTCTTGCAATACCAATCCAAATGCTATATGTGAGAAATATTCATAATATCTTATTGATTAAGACACTAATCATAATATATGACTCGGTGCATTCACCCTAATAGCCCGAACATGACATACTGCAAAGATTCATTATAGTCCTTGGGGTGAAGTTTTAGTAAGTTCCCTCCCTACCTCTAAAAAATTGGGAAGAATGAATTTTATTTCTCAAGTTCACAACTATGTTCTTGAAATTATTATTTTGTTTTCCAAACTAAGCGTTGAACATATGGGACAAGAGCATTAAGGCACCAAGAACCAATTTTCACTATTTCAAACTTGCTAGAAGACAATTAAGCATTGGCCTCTAGTAGGTCATTATAGTGCCCCTCTTTAACTTGACTTGTTATTATCTGACATTTTAATATATGAGGGTGTTCCTGATGTATGGATGACCCAAGATTTTGTGGATGGACAGACCTAGTCTAGATCTATGTTTGAAACTATTTTTATTTATACGATCTTTATTGAATGGATGGTGTGATGATTATGTATGAATTATGAACATGTCAAGAGATTACTTGGTACTATTGAATACTATGATAGTGCCCCTCTTTAACTTATGAGGTGATCTTGATGATAATAATATATGTGATTTGTACTCTTTAATTGATCTATTTCTACAAAGTTACTGATGATTTTTCAAGCGTGACAAGAAAGAACCACATGCATATGGACTCTCGAATGAGTCGAGCTATATGGAACCAATATGGTATCACAAGTCTATGTGTTGGTTTTAATATGATATTGTGAACATGTTTTTTTTTTTGTTAGTGAGTTGAGATTCTATATTACTGAGAAAATTATGTTACAAAAAGGGATGGAGGGGTATCGCCCGATCTACCAAAAAGGAAACCAGATCAGGGGTCCCAAAGTTGCGTTGTCTACATAAGAGAGGGAAGGGCTGGGCTGGGCTGCCACCTTGGGAAACCGACCCAGTCTCCGAAAACTCGTTTGAAAACAAAAACTTATACCATAAGATATACATAAAAACAAGAACGTATAACAGGGGTTTCTCGTATACTGATAAACAAAATGACCTTGGGTTGAGCTGCGCTAGTCCAAGAGGATTGGATGGATTTCATCTCCTTCCTTTCTTGCCTCGCTCTCCTTTTTCTGTTCCACCGTGCACATCTTTCTAATACAGGCTGGTGTTCCGCATTGATCTGCTGGAGTGATGTCCATGTGGTGGACATAACAAAGGTAGAGTTGGAATTGTCCAGCCAGTCATTCCATTTTTTCTCTTTGGTTCCTTTGGTCCTCTGTTATTCTTCTTGTGCTGGCCTCCCGGTTGCTGAGGCAGCTCAGAATTTCTGTGAGCTGCTCCTTCTTGTGGCAACAGTTTTCCACCCTACTGGTCTCATTCTTGTCATCTCTCAACTTACTTATCAACATTTTTGTACGCCATGCTTCCTCCACCATTTTGTGGTAGAGGGTTTTCCTGGGCTGTGTGGCCCCTGGGTCCCTTATCCCATCTGCTTCTCGGATGAGTTCCGCCCAAGATTTTCCCTAGCACTTGGTGTTGACTTCCCGCTCCCACCTGTCGATGACCTCTTTTCCCTTTGTATCAAACTACTCAAGAAAGGTTCCTTTGGCCTCCCTGGCCGCCTGTTCCATTCTAGTGATCTTCTGGGCACTTGTTGGAGGTTCCTCCCCCGGAGGCCCTCTCTTACTCTGGGTATTCTTCCTTCTTACCATATTTGTTTGAATGCAGTGGCTTCCATCTTAACTTCGTCCTCTGCTTCTATTCGCCCCTTCCTGGTCTATGAAGTTGTTGCTCATTGGTCTGTATCTATCCCTGATGCTTCTTCTTTTAAGGTGTTTTCTGGGATGTGATCTTATCCTGATAATCATGGTTCTCCCATAAAGGTGTACCTTTTGGTCCTTTTTCACTGTTTCAGAGTGTGTGTGCTTGGGAATCCTGTCGTAATCCCTGTGCCAATCCTTCGCCTTGCACGTTGTACGCTAATCATTTCCTCCCACAAGACCTGTGCGTGGATGAGGTGTCCCCATTCCTTCCCTCGGGATATCCTTTTGATCTTCGTCCTTTGTCGTATGTGGATTACTCTTTCCGCTCTCCCACGGCCAATCCCCATACTTCATTCTATTGACTGGACCATGGTGTCGTACCGCCTCTTATAGTGTAACCGTGATCTGCATTGTAACTTGTGTTCAAATGGTGGCCTATCAGATTCTTCTTGCCCTTCAATTAGTAATGTGCCTCTAGCCTCAATGTGGTCATCCGTACTTCGGCTGTCGTCATAGTCCTTTTCCTCTAGTTGGGTGCAGTTCGTCCGAATATGGCCATTCAGGATGTTAATCCATGTGGAATCCATTTCAGATCCTTCCTTGTCGACCCCTTCATTAGCGATTCTATCTGCTAGTCCATTTGTTGACCTTCAGACCCAATGCAACTCTACTATGATCCCCATTTGCAAATGCTCCTGAATTTTTTGAAGGGAGTATGCCAAGCGCCAGTGCCTCTGAATTTTTCCCACTCTGGTGCCGTTTTGGAGTTTCCTTACTGTGTTGAAGACTAGCATTGAATATCCTTCCACTATTACGTTGGTCATCCCTTCCCGATGAAGTATCTCAAGGCCGGTCTCCAGGGCTCCAAATTCTACAACATTGTTGGTTGAGTTCTCCAAACTCCTAGTGTACAGCTTGATAATTTTTCCTTGGTTGTCCTTGATTACTCCCCCCGTACCTGTCCGTCCTGGGTTACCTTTTGACGCCCCATCGAAATTTAGCTTGAGGGAGCCCTCTGGTGGCAGTTTCCAGTTCCCCTCACCTATTTGTAGTTGCAGCAATCGTCTTACCTGATTGGGTTTGTGTCCTCCTTTCAGTTGAAAAGCCTCTAGAATTCTGAGATACTGATCTGTGAGTTGCGCTCCTCCTGTCTGGCAGTTGCAGATCTATACCATTTCTCTTGTCATGGCTATTATTGTTTCCTTGATCTTTCCTAATGTCCATCTTTGGTTCCTGAAGCTGCGCTGGTTCCATTCCTTCCATATTGCCCAAATGACCATGCTAGGAATGAGGGTCCAACATAGATTCACCTCTTCGTTTTCATTGCAGTTTTCCTTCCATGTGTTTATAGTTGTGGAAATATTACCTCTGATCCTATCAGACTGTCAGAAAATGCCTGTCGCCCAGTCCTAGACTTCTGCTATGTAGGGACATTCATCTAGGAGATGGTTCATTTTTTCCTCCTTTTCTTCACATAGGTGACATCTTGAAGAGCCTATGAAACCTCTCTTCTTTAGGTTTTCCCAAGTTAGGATTCGGTTGTGTAGTATTAGCCACTGAAAGATTTTTATTTTTGGCCAATGGGGGCTGTTCTAGAGCTTGTCCCATTGATGTGTCAAGTCTTCTTGGTCTTGGTTCACTATGTAATGGCATACTTCTTTTAGATTGAATTCCCCGTCGACTTTGTGCCCCCATCTCAGCTGGTCATCTTTGTTCGTGACTGGAATTTTTCGTCTCCCCAATTCCTCCTCCACCTCTTTAACTGTTGATGCAGTCTGGTCTCTAGTATGTGGGGTGAGGGTGTTCCATATTTTCCATTTGTTGCAATCTGTTTCTTGTTTCTAGTAATGGTAGACTCAGGTTTTTCCTTGCACCATTGTCTCCTGTTGGAGTGCCTCCCGCCCCGATTTTTCCATTTTGGGTTCTTGTTACCAGGCATCCTCCCAGAATTGGGTGGTTCTACCATTCCTTATTTCCTAAAATCTACGTGTCTAGATCTAGGTCTTGTTGCGCCAGGCTAAGTTCCAGATGGCGGAACCTTCCCTGGTGCCTCTGAAGCGGATTTTGTCCTGGTCACTAATGTCAGGGGCATAATTTTCCTTCCACAAGTTGACCCATGGTGTGGTCATTTCTTTGACCCATCACCACCAAAGTTTCACCCCATATGCGTCATTGGTCACTTGTGGGTCGTGTATCCCCAGGCCTCCTTTGATTTTTGGTTTACAAACCTTCTCCCAAGCCACCAATGCCCATTTTTTCCATGTTTCCGCTCCTCACCAGAAGAATTCCCTTTGTATGGTTATTATTTTTTGTAGAATCCCCTTGGGGGCTAGGAAAACTGACATCATGAAGGTTGGGATATCTTGAAAAACCGACTTGGTTAGGATAAGTCTTCTGGCTAGGTTGAGGGATCTATACGTCCAAGTTTTTACCCGGTTTTGTAGTTTGTTGACTATTCCTTCCTAGGTTGATAGCTTGTAGGCTTTGTCTGTTAGGGGGATGCCCAAGTACTTGGTTGGGAGGGCTTTGCGTTCAAAGCCCAAGATGTTGTCCAAATTCCTTTGGATAGCAGGGTTGGTATTAAAGAAGAAGATCATAGATTTGGATTGTTTTATCTCTGCCCCCGAGGCTTCCCCAAACTTGTCTAAGATTCATTTGTAGGTTTTCACTTCCTTGACCGTGGGCATGCCTTGAATTAAGGTATCATCCACGAACTGTTGGTGTGTAGAAGTTGGGAAATTCTCGTAGGGTTTGATACCTTTTATTTCCCCTGTTGCGGTTGCGCTTTTTATGCTTCAACTGAGTCCTTCCATCATTAAGATGAAAAGGAAGGGGTACAATGGGTCTCCTTGTCTAATGCCTCTTGTGGGCCAGTAAGGTTTGGCAGGGGCTCCATTTACTAGTAGTGAGAAGCTTGTTGTGGATACTAGGTTGACAATCCATCTGATCCAGTGTTGGGTGAAGCTGAAGGCTTCTAGGGTCCTGACCATATAGTGCCAGTTGATTTTGTCATAGGATTTTGCTAGGTCTAGTTGTATTGTCATTCCCCCTCTTTTCTGAGGCTTCAGGGTGTGGATAAGTTCGTGATCATGGATAATATTGTCCATTATTTTCCTACCTTCCACGAAACATGCCTGCTCTTGTGAAACCAGTGTGAGTAAAAGTGGTTTCAATCTATTTTCTATGACCTTGGAAATTATCTTATACACCACATTGCACAGCACTATAGGTCTTTAATGATCAAGGGTTTTGGCTTCATTTTATTTGGGGATGAGTGTAATCATTGTAGCATTTATTTCTTTCAAAATGGAGGTTGACCTTCTAGAGTCTTCCACTACCCTATAAACGTCATGTTTGACAACTTCCCAGCAGGCTTTGAAGAACTCCATTGTGAAACCATATGGGCCTGGGGATTTTCCATTAGGCATTTCGTGGAGTGCTTGATCTATTTCCTCCTCCGCAAGAACTCCTTCCATGGTTGCATGTATAGTCCCGTTGATGCATGAAAGTATGGCCCTCCTTAAAATACTCTATCTTTGTCCTCCAGATTTATGAAGACTATTGTGAAGAAACATTTCGAGCCCAGATGGAGCTCCACTTCCCCATTTGGCTTCCAGTAATATTTGATCCAGTTGCGAAACGATCTCTCGATGGGCCACAATCCCATAAATTTGCAAATTAGCACATGTGCCTTCATCTGATCCTTGTAGAGTTGCATCTGCGGATCCTCCAGTATCACCTTTGGTATCAGTGTTGATTTGGGTTTGCATGGGTTGCACCCTTCTTCCTGGTTGGTCTTCATTATGTCTTACATCGCATTCTGATTTTCTCTGGCTTCCTCTTCCATGCATTCACTTTTCCCCTTGTTCCTTTCCTGACCTATTCCAGGGTCATATCTCGAGGTTCCTGTCATTGGTGCCTTGAAAAATATACCCCTTGGCCCTTTCCCTCTTTCTACAACTACCTGTTTGTATGAAGGGGTACCCTTACCCTCCCCTCTGGTGCTCATGCTTCCCTCTGCTATGGCCACGACTGTCAAAAACCCTAGCTTGCGGTTGCTCTGAGAAGTTTAGAGCTCCAAGTTTCTAAGCACTCGTAATTATGATATTGTGAACATGTTAATTTGATTTATAATTTCTTTTAGAAATGCTACTTGATACACGTTTCTAGATGTGTGCAGAGATAAGAGTGAAAATTTTCCAATTAAGCTTACACATGGGTAAGGGGTGTATCGAGGTGGTGTAATATTTTTATGATTGGAATATGAGGAGTAGCATCCCTACTTCCTTCCTACTAGAAAATTCCTTCATGTAATGGGTTGGAGATGAAAATTCACCCGACAGTTTACATGTTATTGTGAGGGTAGATCACAAGCAGTCCCGCACGAGGTATGACTAAGAGGAACAAAATAAGGACAAGATATCATTTCTCAATAACTATGAGCCTATCACCATACTTAAATGGAATGGAGTTAATAATGATCTTGTCATATTACATTGATTTTACCCACCATGAAAATATATGTATATACCTAGAGGGGTGAAGCAATCATAGCCTCACCCTTCATACTAATTATATCAGTATTGATATCAATGATGATTTGGATTCACTATTCAAAGACAAAGTATCCTTATGGGCATAACATTTAGATTGATATTCAAAGTTCATCATGAAAAGTATTATTCATATAAGGACATTCATACACATTTAATTATAAGAGATATTATGGGAAAAGTAGGTTGACTTTATTAAGCACATTTTAAATAAGAAATTCATACACATTTAATTATAAGAGATATTATGGGAAAAGTAGGTTGATTTTATTAAGCACATTTTAAATAAGAAAATAGATATTAAAAGACATGTATACATGAAAATTAGTTATATCCTCTTTGAGAGGTTTTATTTATTTAAAAGTGAATTAACATATGCACACACCAAAAGAGTTAGAAAACGAAGATGGAACATAAATGAGTAAAAATAGTAAAGGTAGTTGGAAGTTGGGTGAATAAGATGAATTTAAGTTAATTAAAAATTAGAATTTTTCATGGAAGAGACATGTGGCTAGATGAATAGTAGCATATTAGTGAATTAATAATTACAAATTTTGCATGGAAAAGACATGTGATTGGGTGAATAATAGGCATATTAGTGAATTAATAATTATGAATTTTGCATGAGGAGGCATGTGAAATTTTCCACAAGAAGAGAGGGAGGGTGGTCATGGAAGGAACCGTATGCTCCTTAATGATAGATGTTTATCCCAATGCTGAAAAGTTTCATTGTGGTATGGTGGAGAGTTTTGTCTTGATTGTGCAAAGCGTAATCAATTTTTGTTTGGGAGAGGGGACTCCATATCTCTTTGATAGTTGCATGATTTATTGGTGAAGTGGATAGAACCGTTCACCATTGCTAGCTTATAATTTTATACACCTTCATATAGTGCTTGCAGTTAAAGGGTTCTAGGGGAAGAAGAGTACCTTTAGAATATGGTAGGGAGGTCAACAAGTAAGCTTTCACTCAACTAGAAAGGTATAAATTGGGGATAAATCTTGGAGCACTCCCTTGGAGCAAGTTTAGAGATAAATATAAAGGGTTCTAGGGGAAGAAGAGTAACTTTAGAATATGGTAGGGAGGTCAACAAGTAAGCTTTCACTCAACTAGAAAGGCATAAATTGGGGATAAATCTTGGAGCACTCCCTTGAAGCAAGTTTAGAGATAAATATTATTGGAAGAAATTTGTAGCAAGGGTTAGAAAATTCCTATATATAAGGATTGTGACTTAGATAAAAAAAAATAATGAAAAGAGAGACAAATACCATAACTCTACTAAGATATTTTAGTTAAAGCTTGCATCATTCATGAAAGGAAATAAACAAATGCACAAAAGAAATGAAAACCATAATGGAAAGCTTGATAAGAATAAAATATTTTTTCATTACCTAATGGAAGATAATACATACACCTGTGAAGAAGATTGTTGAACAATTTGGCATCCAATAACCTCCTCCTTGGGAGGGTTCTTTTATTTCCCAAATGTGTGGTTAATCCCCTTTCCTATATTTGTAAGTAGCTTGGTTGATACTGAAAATGTTATCAAGAGAGAAAGGGCCTCTTGAGATATAGAGAAAATTTGGCATCATATGCTTACTTGGATGGATGATTGATGAGAAATGGAGTGACCTCTTGGTTTTTATAATAAAAATAGTGGTTAAAAACCTTGACATGGTCATAATAAAATAATTTTTTATTGACGATATCGAATTTAACTATTACTTTTAGGTTTTATGCTTAAACACTTTATTTTTTTTTACTTTTTAGATAAAATTCCAAGCATAAACGATCAATTAGGGGGTTTTATGAATTTATGATATGTGTTTCCTTAGGTCATGGTGGTGTAAAACGATATGAAGTGGGTGGAATGTATGGTACCCATGATGTGTATTTTGGTAAAACTGCGAATTTGGTATAGGTCAACAACTTTTGGGTGATAACATATGCCCCCCAATGTATGATGTTAGGAGCAAATTGTATGACTGAAATACATTACAATTTTCTTTTACCAAGCTCTAAGAGGACCAAGGAGGGAGACGAGTGCCCTGGGAAGGAGAACCAACCATAGAGGAGGCAAAGGAGGACCACATATCAATAAAAAAGTCACAAGGTGGTGAGTATACATGATCTCAATAAGGACGAGGTATACATACCCATACTTGTCGAGACAACTCATGATAATAAACAAAATAGTGCACCTAGCATAAAGGAGGCAAGCAAGTGAGACAAAATGACATTTCAATATAGTTGTAACGTACCCATATCCAAGATAGGACATGCCACTGTTAGGATGACCCAATAAAATTTATAATTCCAAACTATAACCATTCCAAGTCCTCATTGAGACAAACCATGTGTGCAACAAGCCTTGTACCACACACGACAACTGTTTCCTGGTGCATGTGGTGATTTGAGCCCCACTCCGGTATCCCATTACCATTACTACAAGTTTAATAATAGATATATTTAAATGAGGAATGATGAACAACATGACATTTAATCTCACAATTTTCCATACTAGCTAAAAACATAAATGCAAGTACTTAAATGTGCACAACGATGACTAAACACATTCAAAAACATAACTATATATTTTCATATATAATTATACTCACAACATGCAACAATAACCAAAAATATCTCAGAGTAATATGTGCAACATCTATAAAAGCATTTAACATACACACGCACAACAAATAAGAACACATATCTTATAAAATATGCAACCTGCTACAGAGCATGCACGTTCCTCTCAACCGTAGAGTTGTTGTTCCAAATATCAACAACAAGTCACCCCCAAGTTGGGGCTATGAATCCAAAATATATGGTTGTAACATCCCAACTATAATCCCCATTTTAATTAATGCTTATGTAGATATAATGTGTGGCTACTACCAAAGCGATGCAATATGCAAATTGTGTTTCAATGTTTTAATAATAAAATGTGATGCCATATGCTAAGGGGACATGGAAAAGATATGGGGGATGAATTAATCCAGAGGAGGGGGGAGTGTCTAGGATAATGGCTAAAAGGGGTCCAAGGGGAAAATACCCATGTATACTAATTTAACCCATTTTCCTAAATTTGCTAATTGTATATGAACCTTTGCATTTCTGATTGAGTGTTCCCAAAGCCAATCATTGAATACATATAAGAGGGTGGGTGTGAGTGGTCACATCCAAAAGTTATTGGGAACATGGAGTTGAGTAAAATCATCTTGGGGAAGAGTGTGAGTCAAGAAAGGAAATCCAAAGAGAGGAAATTTGTATGGGTTGGGACAAAATTTTTACAGATTGAGTTTTTTTTGCATGGGAAACAAGTAGAGAGAAAGAAATAGAGCTTGAAGCTAATGCAACCATTGAGGGAAAATTCTAGAGCATGCTAGAGATAAATTTGAGTGAATTGGAACTGGAAAAATGAAGAGCTAGGTTGTCAATCCTGAAGAGTGAACTCCTGTGTGAGTTGCACTGAAACAACAAGTGTTTTTTGTTGGTTTGTTGATAGTTTTCCTAGCAACAATTTCCCTTGAGTTCCCAGTTGAGAGATTCCTAGTTTCCTATGCCCGAGAGACCCTGATAAACGAATGGGATGCCCGAGGGACTAAGATCAGTGAAGGGGTACATTCCTTGGGTTGGACAGGTCAAGAGGAAGAGAGGTGGTGGAAAATTAGGGTAGCTGTAGGAGAATATCGGTTAGGTTGAGAGTTTTATGAGATGGGAGTGGACTGTGAGAGACCACCCTCTTTTGTTGATTGCTAGCATCAAATTGAGGGTGAATTGCTATTGATATTTTGAATAGTCAGTCTATGGTTGGGTGGAACGTCCATCCCAAGCTGCTAGTTTCAAAACTCTTGTTTAAAGATAAGTGTTTTATCTTGTTGCCATGCTATTTACCTGTGTTATGGTTGTGCATGAACTTTGTGTATTTGAGAATGATTTATATGATGTTGTGTCAATGATTAAGCTACATTTCATGTTGATTATTAGCGTGTTGTAGATGCATCTATTTTAAGCTTCTAGATAGTAGCTAAATATGTTTTAATTCGTAGCTGAAAGCTAGAGGAAATTGGTTATCTATAATGAATTCATTTAGTTAGTAGAAATTTAATTTTTATGTATATTCTGCATCATAATGTCCCTCGGTTGGGTTGGGGGAAGTTACAATAGTGGTCCCTAAGGCTAGCTAACGTCCCCCTCTTAACAATCAATTCCCCATAGATAATTCATGTCCACCAACTCTCTTCCCCAAAGCTTGCAAAACCCAAGGGATGGGATCCCCATTCATTAATCATAGTCCCTCAACCCTTCCCACTCCCCTTCATGGATTCCATCACATGTTAGATAGGAAATATCTTTGATGGGACCTCATGAATTTTACAACCTCCATAAGAATTTGTGCAACAACAAAACGTTTGTTTTTCTTGACAATTTTCACACATAATGTTATTCATAGGCCCATAAGCTCTTTTTCCGTGAAATTATAGCTCCAAACAACTACCAAACATGACCACTATGGCTACCTTTAATCTTCAACACTCTCCCCTCTCTTGCTCTCCAAAAATATGCATGTAAAAATTGCTCTGCATGTAAACACATTAATAATAAATATTCTCTCTCTACCCATATGAAATTTCTCTCTTTCTCTTGCTTGCTTGACTTGCACTCTTTCCCAAGATGATTTTATTCATCCCCTATGCTCTCAATAACTATGGGATGTAAGTCTTACACCCACCCTCTTACATTAATTCAATGATTGGGGTCTAGAACACTCATCCAAAAAATGGAATGTTCATAGTAAGGATAATTTAGAAACAAATTGTTTGGGTTTAATAGACATGGGTGAAATATTCCCCCTAGACCCCTTCCCTCTCTGGTGGAAACTAAGCCCCCAAATATTCTTCTATGTCCATCTGCAGCTGGCGATACATTTCATTTATTATTTTCAATATACATCATTTAAATATTACATCGCTTAGCCCTCGACCATACATTACATTTTCAATATACATCGCTAGTTTGTGGTTGGAAGATGGGGATGTTACATTCCCCCCTCCCCCCCCCAAAAAAAAAACTAAACTTTCCTCAGTGCACTTAACCATATAATTTACACATTGAAATATTTAAAATATTGCATCAAAATATTTGATAATTCTACCACTTAATGACTCATGCAGTAGTTCCAACCAAAAAATCTCTTTTCCCCTCAACTTGCATATCGTTTGGACATGAAATCTAAGGTTTGTGGTTCCATGAACTCCAACTAAGAAAATTGATTCTTCCTTCACCTATGTACAAATGTAAATTCAATTCTCTTCAAAATTTGAAAAAATGTGCAAGTATGCTTCCCACATGGCTTCCTCATGCTCCCATGTAGCATCTTCAAGATCGTAGCAGGTCCATTGAACCTTTACCAAGCTGATGGATTTGTTCCTAAGAAATTTGAATTTATAGTCTAGGATGGACAGTGGTTCCACCCATAAATTACCTTTGTGTTCTGTTTGGATCATAGTCTAATAAATCACATGGTTAGGATTAAGTACATGCGTTTTTAACAAAGATACATGGAACACATTATGAATTATCATGGATATGGGTAATGCTAACATGTATGCAACTCTACCTATCCTTTCTAAATATTCAAACATACCACAATATCTCGTTTCAAACTTAGGGAAACTTCTCAATTTTAGCGAGCTTCTCTTGGATTTGACTTTTAAAAACACATGCTCTCCCATTTTGAATTCTCTATGTCTTGTTATTTTATTGACATAACTCTTCTTCCTATCTTGTGTAACACTCAAATTATACCTGATATTTACCATATGTTCTTCCATTTCCTTTAAAATTTTTGTCCCAATCATGACTCTATCTATTTGGTTATCCCAACTTACTAGTGTGTTGCATTTTATGCCATACAATGCTTCAAATGGAATCATCTTCAATGATTCTTAGTACCCATTATTGTAAGTAAACTCAACCAAATGGATATAGTCTTATGTTTGTTCATGGTTGTAAGACCCTAGGTTCAAGTTATTTCAACCATCAAAACCCTTCAGACACTGGCCCATTCAACATCACCTGCATGCAAGTGAAGTCTCACTTGAGGCATCTATTGGGGATGCAATAATCGAGTTTCTGCAGTAGTGAGGGAATGTGAGGTGATCATCTTATTCATTATTACTTATCTGTTCTATTCACATTATCCTGTATTTGTTCTTCATTGGTTACTTAGTGAATTTTGTTATACAATACCACTATAATGTTGATTGCAACACAAACCATTTACTGTAACATTCATAACTACTACATAGTGATCATATAGTAGACAAATCTAGTCTAACATGGATAAAGAGAATATTCATGATCAATCACATAAAGGACAAACATACACAATAATTAACTTGATTCACCCAACTTGGGGCTACGTCCACAAAAACTAGCTTCGTTATTATGCTTTCCGTTATCATTCTAGGCTCGTGCACTATGATTAGAATAGAGATATCATTCTATCTTTGTCTCCATCTTTCCTAGCCACTATGCAGTGCAAGCCTCTTTGTGCAAATTCTCCCTAACAATCAAACATAGACCCTCTCATTCTCACTCTATTCTCTCACTCTCCTCACGAACTGAACCAACCACCAACCTGCATCGAACATAACCTATCAACAAAAAACCCCTATCTTCCCAACCCATTACATATTTATACATGGACTCTAGGGCTCAAAATCCTACTTTTATTATCCCAAAAATACCTATTACAATTCATTCTGACTTATGAAAACTTGTGTAGACTCGTTGTTCGGGATTTCTTTTCCTTCTTTTATGTCTGCATGTTGATTTTGCACTCTCGACTATCGTTCTTATTGTGTTTGGCATGTCAAACTGATATCCTTCCTTTTTGCTCGCTTTATCTTCTTTATTTATTCTCTGCTTTATTCTCATGTTTTATTCTCTATTAAGTATGTTCTTACTGTGCACTGCACTCCTGAATGTGCCTATACTGCACACTCCCAAGCTTGAATGTGCCTTTAATGCACACTCCGCTCCTATCTTGTCTTCTTTCTTCTTCCGCTATGCATGTCCACCATACCTATGATTTTCATGAAAACTATATCTAAAATTCATTTCCAACATGCCCCCAACACTCACCTGTGGCACGTCCCGAGCCACTTAGGTTTGATGCGTGATTTTCCATGCTTCTATGAAATTTTGGGAGGTGTCCTTTTCTATTGCAACTTACTTTGTTACTTCTTCCTATACTCCGAAAATTTCCTCTACACCCTGTGCAATTAGGGTCGTCAGCTTCTGTTGTCCCTTGGTTATGGAAGAAAGTGAAGATTAAGGAAGAAAAAGGAAAATGCGAACTTTGGGGAAGACACAGTGACTGTTACTGGGTTGAAGTGAGCAAAAGATCAGAAAATATGGAGTAAAGCAAGCCATTGGACGAGGAGATCAAGGATGATAAATTAGCAAGAAAGAAGGATCATGGACAATTGAGCAAGTGGAAAAGACACTATTAGATGCTTTGGAGCACCGCGCAAGAAGGAAGGAAATACAGGATGGCAAAGCCTTGAAAATGCGGGTCAAGTTGATCGAGGGTTTAGACACCTAGGGTTTTGGTATCTAGGGTTTTGGACACCTAGGTTTTGGCCTTAGGATGTCGATGAGCTATTGTAATGTATAAATAAAGGTAATGAGGACCTAGTTTGGGTTGGTACGGTATTGTTGGGTATAGTTGTATTGATGATTAAGAGTGATTATTGTTGTGTGAGAGAGAAGCACTAAGTGTGAGAGCCTTCTGGTATTGTAAGATCTTCAGCTGGGTGCGTAGGAAGGGGAGATAAAGAGAGGAGAAGAAAGAGGATCTACTAGCTAAGAGCGCAGACAAGAACTTTATTCTTCATCCTAATATACTATAAAGCATAGTTCTGTGGACGTAGCCCTAGAGAGAGGGTGAACCACGTATATTTTGTGTTGTGTGTGACTGACATTCTATCTCTATCATTGATATATTGTGATTGCAATACTATGTTAGATATGATAAGTAGATGTGCAGAATAGATCTAAGATGGTAAGTGATATATGAATGTTGTGTTGTTCTTGTGTTAGATCCACTTGATCTTCCCTTTGGTTGTATACATCTCTGTCCTAACCCCCTCATAACTGTTTTCGGTGAGACTGCAACTGCTTCGTAGATGTTACTGAAAGGGCTTGTAGTTAGGGCTTGTTGGTGTGCTCTTGGAGATGAACCCTGGGTATTCCCTTGTGCCAACAAATGGTTCCATTACTAGGACAAGAATATTCTTGAGGGAATGTCAAGGTGGTTCCCATCGAAGACAAAGATTCAAAAGTGGATAGAGTATCAAGAAAAGGACTTCACTGAAGCTTAGAACAAGAACCCTAATATTAGTATAGAGGATTGATTGGATAAATATATCTTTGGGGGAATCCATCAGGAGCTATACGAATGGCTATCTAGATTAGCAGATACCCAGTTCGAGATCCGATCTAGACCTCCCGTGGTTTGGATGTCGGAGTTGATCAAGAAGGTTAAAAGAGTTGATAACACTGTATCATGAGTAGTATATCATTGGTTTGATAGCACAATTGGAGGGTACACCACAAAGTTTGATGTTGACAAAATAGAATCATACAACCAAGCCAAGAGATACTTCTTCAAGGAACCTAGAGGAATTTTTTTACAATTCTTGAGTTGAGACTCAAGATGCTATTGCATGAGAAGAACATCTTGAAGATACAATAGATTGGTCAGATCTAGAAAGGATAATGTTCAAGAATTCAGATAGCGACAATGACACATAAGCTGGACATACACACAGTGGGAGAGTGTTCAAAGAATTTCACCTTGCGAACCTATTCAAGAAGAACTACGAGGAAGAAGGTTTCTATAGTGGAGAAGAGGAAGATCTGACAGATGGGGAGCATTCAGAACCTATTGGGATAGAGGAAGGGAAAGCTGAAGAGATTCATCGGGGAGAACCAAAAACCTCAGAAACCGCATAGACCATCGAAGTAAGTACTGTTATCCCTCCTTTTGATTCAATATTAAGCAACCACAATAATCCCAGTCACCTGAGCGTCCAGTGCACTCTCAATATTAGTCCACCACATATTCAGTCAGGGACCCTAGGAAGATCTATGGCAGATGAGATGAGGCTTCCTATATTTAGGGGAGATGGATCTAAAGATCCTGATCAACACTGGTTCCTATGTGAATCCATATGGAATATTAAAAATGTCACTGACGAAGATGTCAAAAGAACCCAGTTTAGTACCACTCTAAGGGATCACAGACTAAGCTAGTACATGAAGCTTGTTCAAGGACTTGCATAGCCTAATCCATTGAATCAGATTAAGAATGCACTAATTTCAGATTTCAAGAAACCCAAGTCAGAGTCATAATGTATTACAGAGCTAAAAGAGATCAAGTAGAAGGTGGCTGAAACTATTTGGGAATTCGATCAGAGATTCAAAACCTTAACAAGCCGATTGAATTTTCAGATACCAGATGAATAGAACAAACAATGGTTCATTACTGCCCTCTTACCACACATCAGAGTCCCTTTGATGCAACAGAAGATTGCTTCGCAGTCTGAGGCACTGGAGATCACCATGAAACTAGAATCAGCCCCTATGGGAGAATCCATCTTAGGTATGAGTCAGATCTTGAGTCAAATGACTAGTTTGTCTCTATAGGTCGAAGATATGAGGAAAGACAAGGGAAAATATAAAAGAGAATACATATGGTGTGTCAGATGCAGATCTGAAGGCCATGAAAAGGAACACTGTCCCCTATTCAATGAATACTTGACTTCTGGCGCTCTGAGCCCTTTGAAGCAAGTCACCTTACCTTGGTGCGAGGTATGTAGAAACAGACATCACCCTGGTGAGTGCTACTACATGAAAAAGTATGTTCAGAAGCCTAAAAATTTGTACTGTACATTCTGTAAGTTCGTAGGACACGATGATAGGGATTGTAGGGCTTATGATCTCATGCATGAAAGGTCGAGAGACATATATAATATTCAAGGTGAAGTACAACAAGAAGGAAACACTACGCAGTATAACTCTCCTGGGAGAGGAAACTTCAATCCTCACGGTGGATTCAGAGGAAGAGGACGAGGACGAGGAATGGGTCGAGGCCGAGGATAGATCATATGTTATAACTGCACACAACTAGGACACCTTGCAAGGGATTGTCAAAGTGCTTGTACCACTTGCATCTACTGCAACTCGTTTGACCATGTTATAGAAGTTTGTCCTGTGCTGCTAGCTAGCTTCAGGAAAGACAAGGACCTCAGTAGAACCCACAAGTGCAACTGATATATGCTTAAACTCGTGGAGAAGACCCTAGAGTGGCTATTATAACCAAAGGAGGCATTGTTATAGGAGAAGACAGACTGACCCAAGGGAAGAATACAAAAGATTCAAGAATCAGGAAAGCTACATAGAAGACACAAATGTTTGATGCAAAGAAAGAAAGACAAATGTTTGAGGAAGAAAGGAAAGAATTCAGAGGAGACCAAGGTTCCTCATCAAATACTAGACCATAAGTGAGAGAATATGGAATGCCTCTGGAATTTGATCAGTCTGCTTCGCCAAAAGAAGGAAAAGAGGTAAGCAAGCTCATGGAATTTTTATATACTTTCATTAAGTTGATTCAGGATGAAAGCATTGTACAAGAGTTACAAAATTTAATCAGACAATATGATATAGGAAACATAGACCCCTTACTGAATAGGGAAGTACACCAAATCCGTAAGAAGAGAAGGAAAAATAAGGAATTACATTTGAATGCTCAAATAGGAGAGTATGAGATAGATTATGTAGTCCTCGACTTAGGGTCGGAGGTCAATGTCATGACGTAGCAAACCTGGGTGCTAATGGGAAAAACGAAGTTGATCTATGCCCCTATCAGGCTTAGGATGGATAATTAGCAAGATGTAAGCCCTTTTGGTATATTATAACATGTCCCTGTGGACATCGACAGAGTAAGAACGTTTGCAGATTTTGAGTTAATTGAAATAGTTGATGATAGTTGTCCTTACCCAGCGCTGTTAGGAATTGATTGGGCTTTCAATAATTCCACTGTGGTTGATTTAAAGAAAATATGTATGACTTTTGAAAGAGATGTCCTTAGGGTAATTGTACCTTTATATCCAGATGAAGGTCAGCGATACACAGAGCCCATCAGAGAAGAAGATCGCGCATACGAACTAGAAAACATATACAAATTAACAACCAAACAACATGATTACATTAATCCCACAGACGATGGAAACTTAAGCTGGCGAAGTGACAATGTATGCTCATAAAAATGAGAATAAGCACTGGAGAATTGGAAGAATAAAATGTATGAAGTATATACAAGAAAATATGCTAGACTAACCAGAGAAGTTCGCTGGATCGACACAATAGTATGTAACTTACCCACCTTTCATGGTTTGAATCCTTTAGAAAACTTCTTGTCAGACTTTGAAGAAAGTGTACCAGTACAACAAAGATTATTGGCAATGGATGAGGCCTTGAAAGCCACACTAGCAAGATGGTGGGGAACACATAAACATAGCATCACAGAATGGGTACAATGTCGTAACTTGATGACAACATGGTTATCAACACAAGTAGAAGGCTACGAAGTTTTCTACACAGGTTGAAGCTTTCCAAAGGACCATGTGTGGAGTTTTGAGGAAGTCTATAGAAAAATTCCTCAAGAACAATGGGTGCACAAATTCATTAACACGCTGGACACAACGTCTATCAACTGGTACCTCCAAGCAGAGTTGCGCCTCATCACTACAGATTGGGAAGGTATGACTCAAAAATTTGTAACTACATTCTTATTTGAAAGCCAATTTCCTTTAGTAGACCAAGCACTACAGATTGTTAGACATAAAGTACTTGAGGAGGCATTTCACCTCTCTTTAGAGCAAGAAAAGGACGAATGGACTACACCTCTCCAGAAACTGCAAGGCTTTTACAACATTAATGCGGATGAAGACGATGATCCAAGGAAGCTGAACATCATGGAAACAGAAGGTCAAAGAGATGTGGAAGGACCAGGAGTTGAGCTACCATTTATTGGACAGTTGATCAAGATTAAGAAGGTCAATATTGGAATAGAGAAGACACCAAAGTTTGCAAATGTTGGAGATTATTAGGATGCTACCACCATTAACAAAATTATAGAGTTACTGCATGAATATCAGGACTTGTTTCCAACCAAGTTCACTGATATGAAGGGAATTAAAGGGCCTATGGGAGAGATGAGTATTCCTTTAAAGCCATATGAAAGACCATTCAAACAGAGACCTTACAGACTAAACCCTAAATGATCTGAAAATAGAAGGCTGACTTGTTATGCTATGCAAGCACCCTCTACCTCATAAAATAAATCTTAACAGGACCTTGCTTCATGTGTTAAAAATGTGCAAACTGGTTTATGTGTTAAGTTTAGGCTTCTTCTTTGTAATGTGCATGTGTGAGGCATGTTCTTTTACAAGGTTAATCATGTGTTATAAATCAATACACAGCCATAAAAAAGTGCAGCAAATAACACAGCAAACTCACAACAATACCAAGATGATAAAGGAGTTCACCCCTCTCTGGGCTACATCTCCTGGAGCCTCCTTCAATGGACTTGGCTCTTTGGGATTAGTTTGTCAAATGCTCATTACAAGTTGCTGCTCAACTCAAATGGATTTAAATACTGTACCATTGAGTTCAGAATACATAAAAACCCCAAATTTGACTGTAAAAACTCTGAAAATTGACAATGGCTCATCCAACAATGACCTCTTCTACATGTGACCTCCAAGTTTCCCTGAACTTGAATGAGGCAAAAATACCTGTAAAATTCCTCCAATGGATCTGAAACCTATCCCAAAATGTTTAGATCATAATAATCAGTCAGAAATGACTATTCAGTCTCAGCAAATGGACATGGGCTCACCTGAGCAATGCCTCAAACAATGAGGGCTTTAAGGCTCCTAAAGCTTCCCCAAACTTCAAATGTGAAAAACCTGCAAATGGGCTCTTCAAATTCTTGTGAAAACCTCACCAATGGACTCAGAACATCCAAAAACCCCTAGCTGGGCTTTTACGGCACCTGATTTGGTCAAAAACTCATCAAGTTATGTTTGCTGCCATTTTTCCTTTCTCCAAGCTCTGTTACAGGCTCGCCATATTGCACCTCCTGGACAACTGAACCTAGCTCTCAGCGGTTTTGGCCAAAAAACCCAGCACAAACGCGCGCCCCGCAATTGGTGTCAAAATGTCTAACGGTTAGGGAACTAAGCCCCCAAATCCCGGAGGTGATGGGCGCATGAGGGGCCATATGGCCACGTCCCAGCGCAAATGTGGGGCTCCGTTACATGGTGAATCCAGGAATCGACGTGTGTTGGGCGCATGGTTCACCGTTTGAAACCCAAATTAAAAATCCCGCGCAAATACAACACCCATGGGTTACATATATTACATACAATGTATTTGTAATATATTACAATATATTACAATGTAAATGCGCCATTTCAAAAGACAGGTCATATGTTTAAACCATAGAACCGGGGTTTAACATATGGTTTAACTCGAATTTTAAACTGCGCTCCATGTATTAAACCAATGGTCATATTACTAAACGCATGCAACCGGGCTTTACACATTGAAAATACCCCGCGCGCAAATCAACCTCCGTTTAATGGTCATATGTTGGCAATAAAACCATGGGTCGTGTATAAAGTTTGACCCGCGCGCGCGTTTGGCTCCATTAAAAGGTCATATGTGTGGGCAATAGAACCTCGGGCCGGGGCTTAGCCCTGGCCCGACCCCCCACCACATTTTACAAAGTGCCAAATTAAATATATAGCAACACACATACATTATAAGAAATAA
>ML843141.1:22417-32966 GCA_009831015.1 Picea engelmannii
TCATTATTATTATATTATGAAAATGTTATAACGGTTGATTTTAGCTTTAGCTTGTCAATCATATGGTGTTTTCATACTGTTAAATGTTATATGATGCCCATAATTTCTTATTCCATTTTTTTATGTGTGATCAATCAATCATTCGATTATTATGGAATTTATTTCTAATGTTAAATGATGGATAATATCAATACCCAAAATTGAGTTTTCTTTCGTTCTTAAATATTGATTATCTTAATATCACACGATTGTTAATTAGTTGTCTTCCTGTTGTTATTAATTTACTCCAATATCAAATACTTCTTTGAATGTATTCTAGAAGTGCTAGTATTGTTCAGTTATAGGTTTCCCTTAACAACAGTACAGGCAAGAGCTCATACAACACAGAAAGATAAATACCAGTTTCATTGATTAGCAACAGGTTATTATGTGTGTTATTTAAAAAATTGTTTATGAATAAAACAACGAATGTATGGTTCAGCTTTGACTATCCACATGTTCACGTTTCATTAACATTTTTGCAAAATTCTTTAAACTTATAAAAGAAAAACAATAAATATTTTTATGTGCTTTCTTTATCTTTTTCCTAGAAGCAATCATTTTTCCATTGATTTTCATAAGTATCGATTAAAACTTGCATCTTGTAAATCATGTAAATAAATGAGACTTGTATATCTTCTTCTTAAATATAACTACTACAGTTACATTAGAGCATATGTACATATATATAGTGTTTAGTAATTAGTTAGTTATTTCTCTCTTTTATTTGTTTCTTTTAGGATTCTTAGATTGGCTAACAGAGCCATTAAACCCATCAGAATGAGTTACACCAAACGGCTTGGGTTATTTAGACAACCCCAGACTGAACTCGCTCTTCCAGTTGACGGGCGGTCAATTTTTCCCGTCAACACCTGTCGAAGTCCCAAAAATGTTCAAACATGACCAATGTTCTCTCAAAACTTGGTTGAGGGCCAACAGGCCCCCAACACTTACATGTGACTCGTCCCGAGTCACTCAAATCCGAGCAGGGCTACTTCAAAGGCCTCGACCTTAGCTCAAGTTTCCTTGACTTGCTACTTCGCTAGATCTTCTTGCTCGAAAAACTCCTGAATGACTTTCTTAGTAAAAAACCCTTCTAGACGTTGTTCCACTGTCTCAACCAGTTGGTCTAGATGTGAGCCTTGTCCTTCAACTTCTTCAAAAATCATGCAAGATTCGTCCTGCACTGACTGGAGTCTTTGTGTCACTTTTGTAACCTTTCTCTAGATAGTAGTAACCTGCTACTAGACTGATCGTTTCTCCTGCGACCTCTTCATATTCTCAATGACAGTAAGTAGCTTCAGTTGTGCTTGTACGGTGGACGCTTGTTTCTTCGCCTCCTGGAGTTGTGCCTCCAGTTTCCTCAACTCTGGATCTTCTGCAAGGCGCTCATAGGTCTACACACTTCGATCACTTAATTGCTTACACTATGAGGTGAGTGCCATAATTCTTTCTACTGCATTCATGGTAGCTTATTTCCTCTGATCGTGCACTTCTTACAGAGTGCTTGGAACTACTTGAATTTATAGCTCCATTACTCTTGCTTGAAGTTGTTCAATGGCCTCAACGAGCTTCCCCAATTGTATCTTTGTTGAATCTTCTTACTCCTACACCAAGCCCGACACAGAGCAAAGTTCTCTAGTCACTGCCTCCTTAACCACAGTCTACTCTGTAAGCAGTTGGTCTTTTTCTTTCTACATCTTCTCTTTGTCCTCTTCGAACTTTGCTCTATTTTCATATTTCTCTTGCTGCGCAACTAGAAGTTTCTCTAAGGCCTCCTCCTTTTCTTCTTAGACTCGATGAAGTTGAGCATTAGTTGCATCTTCTAGCCTTTGTAATTGGGCGGGCTCATCCCCCAATTCTGCAATTTCTGATGACGACGGTACAGTAGACACTGCACGGCTTGAGTATATGGCTTGCTATATGTCTATGAGATTCTTCTCTATTCTATCATACAGTGTTTCTTCCTTCACTTCATGTCTTTGCGGGATATCTTATGAAATTTCTTCTGCGGCTGCGATGATGAGATCTACATCATCCACTATGAGTACATTCTTCAACTAAGGCGTATTGGCTCGGGTCTTCTTCCGTGTTGATGGTTTATGCGAAGAAAACTTCCTTTTCTTCAATGTCTCGGCCTCTGTAAGGGGATCCTTTGGCGGTGTCACTTCACCTTTTTCTTGCTTGTCTCCTTCTTCCCCTCCTTCCTCTTGGTTCACTTCATCTCCTCCTCCTCCTACAGGTGAGTCAGGCATAGTTTCCTCCGATGCGCTATCCTTCTCATCACTTTCTATGTTTGGTACTTCCTCCTCCTTTTGATTTGCGCTTCTTTGTCCATCATACTCATTCTGAGTGACCAAAGGACTTCCGATGCTGTCGTGGTCGGAGAGTTCTTCATCTTCGACCGGTACAAGTAATTTTGTTGGCCATTCCTTAGTGATCTAATCTAGGTCTTCCTCGGTCAATTTATATTAAGACTGTATCTCCTCCTTACTGTCATCCCTATGCGCAGTGATGTAGATGAAGTGTCGATCTACGCGGAACTTCATGAACGGTATGTATTGATGCAAGGCATTCAGGGTCATTCGGGGGAATGATTCAATGGCGTGCATCAGCTGTAGGTAATAGGCATGGAACACCGCATTTGATTTCCACTGCTTCGCCATATCTCTCATGTACCACAAGGTGGAGAACCTTGCGGCCAACGGCTCTAATGGTTCGACTTTGGGAAATGTCACTCCCTCCGACTTATGCCAAGCGACAAATGAAATTAAAATCAGTAACCAACTGTTGTTGGGAAATAATACCCTATGGACTAACAAGCTAGGGCTGAACTTGTACACAGATCATGACCTCAAAGAAAACACTTTTAACCTATCACCCCAATACTCAAACCCCTTTTTCACACACAAACATGGAAGAGACCTACTAACCTTTTTCTATCGATGTTTGATATAGATCCTCCGTTGCGCTTTATCCGCTTGCTCTCGCTGCTCCTTCCAAAGAGAATCATGCAATCAAGACAAAACACTACGCATGCATGTTATTCTTCTACCTAAGGGTTAGAGATTACGCATAAATCAAATAAAATATATATCACTCGTGCATTGGGACGGGAAAAGTATTCTTTATTAATCTCAAGATGAATCAACTTACAATAATGATAGAGACCAGCCACCGTTCCTCGATCCTGATCCTGGGCTCCTCCTCTTCTTTGTCCTCCAACTGCTTTGCTTGAATTCTTCTTAGGCTTGAGGAAAGGCTAAAGGGTTGGGACAAATGGATTCGGAAATTGGGCAGAGTTTCTTTGCTATCTTTTTTCCTCCTCCAAATATTACCCCTACCCCTTCTTTTATAGGTTAGAAGGAGCTAGGGTTTTGGACGAACTCTCGGCCATGCATGGCTGGGAGTTCCAGTTAACTGACCCAAAGCTTTTCGTCCCGTCGGCAACTTTCCTGTTTTTGTGCTTTGTTAGGTAAATGTGGGCTGTAGTGGGCCAGCCCGCGTTCCAACGCGTGCAGTAGTAGGCCTGCCAGCGTTCCAACGCATGCAATAGTGGGTTAGGGCGCATTTTACTTGATTTAAGAGGATTTTCAAGAGTTTATTCAGCATGGCTTTGGCAAGGACTGGATATGAGTAGGCCTGATGCCAGGTAAGCATGTGTGGTGCAATTTAGGGTTATAACAGATGCCCCCTAATTTGTGAGGTCAGAAGAGCATCTGATGGCCAAAATACATTACCAATTCTTTACCAATCTGTACTGATGTGTTGAATGAGTGAGCCCAGGAATCAGGAATCAGGAGGTGTCGTCTGCAAAAAATATCAAATGTCTCCCCGAGGCGAGCATACCCATGCTCGGGATAAAATAGAACCATGGCTACCAATCAAATACACTGTAGATCCATGTCAAAGAACTATAAAGAGTAGCCGCAAACAATACACAGCAGAGCTACATCTCGAAATCAAAAAGATATACATAGAAAGTATCCATCTCCCATAAGCTGATTCGGCCTGATGGTTGTACTTCAGAGCTCGAGAAACAACTTCAAAGTCTTATAAAACTCGGGTAGGAGTGTAATATGAGTGTACGACTGCACTACCCAGAGGTCTTCGACGGCTCGTCGGTTATGGACTTGATAATCTTGATGATCGGACTGAAGGCTTTAGTGATTTTGAACAAAGACTTGATTGGACATTCAGGATGGCCGGGTATACGGACAAGAGGCATAGTAACAAACTTCCCTTGGACAAAAGCACGACAAGTGATAAGACTCAGGCAGCATATCTATTAATCATAAGTCTACGAAGCAGAAGGCAACGCAAACTCTCCATATGTTTGGAAGAGTAACCAAACGGTGGAGGACACAACTCTGTATAGCGAGCAAAGCTTCCTAAGGTCGTACTACATCCCATAGTCTGATGAATCAAACGGACAGATGTGCTTTATCCAAGGGTGACTCATGATGCTGCCAATAAAGAAAATACTTTTCCCATCCTCTTTTTGGGGTATATTTGATTTTTTTTTGTTTTTTTTGATGATTTTGAAAGAATAAAGGAATATTACGTTACAAGGGAGGAGCGAGTATAGAAAATATACAAGCTCAAGGCACAAGGACAAGACTGATGTTCTAGGAAATAATACTCGGAAAAAATCCTCCAGTGGCCAAAGGTGTTAAAACGCAGACGCAAACTGTTACTAGGCTGAAAGGTAAAGGTTGCAGATGCGGTTGATAGAACACACAATGGTAACGTCCTTCGTGGTAAGTTTAACGATCCCAAAGAAAGGAAGCTCGGTGGTTTTTCATATTTAGAGAGTCTAAAAATGCATAAAAGGAAACTCCATTGGGGTACCTTTTTCGACAATAGTCTAGCCGGTTCGAAAAAGGGGTAAACTAGCACCGGTTAGACGTCAATTCAAAACCATTTTAACTAGTGTGACAAGGACAAGATCACTCGGTGATTTTTTCAATTTTAAGGAGTCTGAAAAAAGCTTAACTATGGACTCCGTCAGGAATGTTCTTCTGGACCGTTTTAACGAGTGTGAAATAATAAGGTCACTCGGCAATCTTTTCAATTTTAGGGAGTCTGAAAAGAGCTTAACTATGGACTCCGGGGGGGGTTTCTTTTTCGTAAGTTTAGTCCCTTCGGCCCGAAAAAGGAATAAAATTATACCTGAGGATACTCTTCTAAAGAATTGGAATTCGATAGAGTATTCATTTGTTTGTACAGTTGACCGTCCGGACCAAAAAAGGGGTAAACTACCGTCGGACAGACGTGACTTCAAATTTCAGTTTAACAAGCGTGAAAGGCCACAAGATCGCTTGACAATCTTTTCATGTTTAGAGGGTCTGAAAAGGGATTAAAAGGATACCCGTTTAAGGAACGTTCTTCTGGACCAATTTAATGAGTGTGAAGAAACAAGGTCACTCGGCAATCTTTTCATCTTTAAGGAGTCTGAAAAGGGCTTAAAGAAGACTCCATAATAGTTATTTTTCTCAGTTAATCCGGACGAGATCGAAAATCATAAATGCAGTCTTGCCGGATGTTGCTTTCAGATCTCATGATATACTCTTTGTGGGTCGATGCCTGGCATCTCCTCGGGGGAGCTGTATGCTCCGACGAAAACATTGTCTATGACATCAGGGGTTCTGGAGATATTGATAGGTATCATGGCAGCAATAGTTGCCATATTTACCTCAGCATAAATTTTCTGTGTAGCTAAGAGGTTAATGGGACATGGCTGATCTCCCGTCATGGTGATAATGAATTCTCCGGCCTCGATTCGGCTTAACTCTGGGAGGAAATATGATATGTGATGAAGATCTTCCCAAGGTTTGTCTGGACTAGTCATTGTTTCGATGACAGCTTTGTCAGAAGGCAAGACCAAGTCTAACGAATCGGTGGTAGCAAGAGAACCCTGAGCCCAGATAAGCTCAAGAAGTGGATCTGACTCTTGTGCGGGAGTCGGATCAGGAGTAGCTGAAGTTTGCTGGACTAACGAGTACGCTACTTCAGCGGCCGACAAGGGCATGGACATGCTGGAGTGCCCTGTCTCATCCACCGTGGCTGATGGGGAAGGAAGAATCCAGGGATCCTCAAAGTAAGTCGTGCGAAACGATGCAACATGGAAAATCTCAGCCTTGTGGTGAGTCAATATAAACTTGACATCACCATGAGGAGGTGGGTAATCGAAAGTACCCATCAAAGATGGGCACAAACCAACTCCTACGTTAACGACACCGACTTGAGGATTATCTATCATGGGAACCATGGATGCCCCCAAAGCTGTATCAGGTCTAGAGAAGGACAATTGATCAATGGTCACTATCCGGCCTTCATGTGGAAACAATAAGACTCGGAAAACTGTAGTGACCACCGCTTGCATAGCATAAGTCCAACTACGACCTAACAAGAGATTGTAGTCGAGGGGGGCATCAACTACCTCTACTTCAACGCACACGGTCTTCCCTCCTAACTGCACAGGGAAAGAAGGAATGATGCCATGTAGTCGGAAAGAACGACCGTCGAATGCAGTGAGGAGAGTAGGTGATGGAGACAACTCGGGTTGACCAATGGCTTTCCAGCATGCTAATGACATAACGCAAGTAGAAGCACCCTCGTCGACCACCGTGCGGAAGATATTCCGTGTAAAAAATTTCGTGGGATGAGCCACTACTATCTGAAACGCGACGTGGTAAGGCAGACGAGGTTTCAAATCAGTCGTATCTAACATGATGGTACCTAGGTTACAAGTCTCAGTAGATCCTAAAGCAGTCAACAAGGCTTTCCTCTGAGCAGGGAAACTTTGGAGGACCTCCAAAGCAGACATAGCACAAGGGGTTTGGGATAAATCTTCCACCACAAAGTAATTTTGGGCGGCTCTTGCGTTTGGATTGTGAGAGGCTTTCTTAAATGCAACTTTTGGAATGCGTGTCATCATTTCTCCCAACGTCTTCTCAATCTGTAGAGGAAGAGATGGGAGTTCAGCTTCTTTGCCCTTCTCAGAGGCGCTTGGTTTACTATAGTCATGCACTCTAGTCGTTATTAAAGAATCACCCCTAACCATATATACGTTCGCGGAAGAGGAACTATTTGAGGGAGGGAAGGTTTCTTGACTGCCCCCCTCGGCACTTGTAGAGGCTTGAGTTAAATTTTGCCCATGCTGAAAGGGATTAGTCAACACAGCTTGTTGTTGATGTGTGACAAACTTCTGGGCCTCTGCAAGTCGAGGACATAAATGGGTCCGGTGGTCTTCTGCACATAAGTTGCATGGATACCTCGCCTTTCACTTTTCGGTGGTGCCCTCGCCAGCATTATCAGTAGGTTTCTTATCCCCCTTACCCTTTTTTTGTTGTTTTTTCTTCCCTTCAGGCTGTTGGGTGGCCTTTGGGTTAGTCGTCTGCACGGAGTGTACTTCCGACGTTCGGGTAGGAGGAGCAGCCAAAGCAGTAGTTTGGCTGGCCGTTGAGTGTTGTATAGATAACTGTTGCAATTGTTTTGTCAATTGCTCAGCGGGCTTAGTTTTTGCTGAACCAACAATACCATCGGCATGTGGTCCAGCTCTCTGTCTAGTTTTATCCAGTATCGATCGTGGTGCATCTGGCAGGATGTTGTACAATAGACCAGACTGAGAATAGATAAGCTCAAAATGTTGAGCCCTCATGATGGCATCTTCTTCAGAGAAAACCCCAAAAGTTGCAACGTCTTTGGATAATTGCGGTACTAAAGACTTAAGGAACCACTCAAGCAGGAATGTTGGTGGAACTAGTACCTTAATTAGACTCTTTCGGCATCTCCACTCTTGGATATGATCAGAGATATGGTCCGCTATCGTCTGCTCGAAATTGGCTAGCAAATCTGTGTCGGCATCGTATCTCACAGGTAACTGGAAATGGTTAAGGAAGGCCATCGCTAGTTCGCCAAAAGAAGAGTATCGTGAACGATCAAGCTCTATGTACCATTTCGCGGCACTCCCAATCAGAGTGCGTTGAAACAATCGCAACTAGACGGAGTCATCTTTCAGTGAGTTAGATGAACACCAAAGGTGGAAAGTAGTCACGTGATCACCTAGATCTTCATTAGGCTTGGCCTTGAACTTTGGAATATCCAAAGGCAACTTCGTTGGCATAGGAGGCCAACGTGGATCGTGACAGATAGGATCATTTAACAACCGTGTTAAATCTGGCAAGTGTAATGTCGCCAAGAATGGTAGTTTGGGTTGCTACTGATAGCCTGGATAAAAGGGTCCTGGAGTTTGACTGGCACCAGGTTGCCAGGAAAAGTTTGGTTGTTGGCCCGTATTCTGGTAGCAACCATAGCCCTGACCAGCATAAGGGTTTTGCATCTGTGGAGACATCATTGGCTGATTCCCCATAAAGGACATAGGATGTTGGGCATTCATCGTGTTTGACGGAATTTGGGAAGGATTACTCCATGCTGGTCCTGCTGGGAGAGGCATAGAAGTCTATCCGGGGTTCTATTGACTGTGGAAAGAATTACCCTAGAATGGCATTCCAGAGGATGGAACGGATCCTTGTCCTGAGTTCCAAGGTCCTGGTATATGTGCCCCCAGTGCAGGAATAGTACCCTGTGCCGGAGTAGACTGTCCAAAAATGGGTGTGCCCCCAGATGGGAAAGCAGTGGATGCGAAAGTGTTATTACCAAATGTCACGTTCCAAACAAACGGTGACGAACCTACTGACTGAGTTTGCGCAGGTGTTCCTTGACTCCCGGCTCCAAATGAACTTGTGTGTGCAAGCTGCCCGGTGGATTGCTGATGCAATCCACCAAGCGAAGGGGACGAAGGAGAGATATGACCTCCAGCGTAAGGAAAATCATTGAAAGGGACAGGAATGCCCCCAAGTTGATCTTGCAGAGGAGCGTTAGAGCTCCCTGCCCCCAGACCCAAAGTCTGTAAAGTGGAGTAAGTGAGTGTAGGACTTGTACCTGAACTGGGCATACCGTATGAAAACGGAGGGCATGTCGCACTAGGTGTGAAGGGAGGTGTGGCCACTGCGATAGATGGGGTCGGTCCACTGTGCGACGTAATTGCGACCGAGACCATGGTGGCCCGAACCGCTGACAAAGGCAAGTTAGGAGAAGTTTCTCCTGTGGTAGCAACAGTGATGGGAATGGAAGAATTCCCATAGGAAGTAACAGCGTTTGTTGCCATAGCTATGTGAGACACTGACAGGCGTTTGTAAAATTGAATTGGCACAATAACTTGTGGCCAAGTATCAGTGTTTGAGGTTTCAACCAATCCAAGATTGGTGGTCGATTCCTCTGGGAGTTGTTCGGGTTCACTGGTCGGGAACCCGGTTGCTTCGAAAGACCCTTGTTGGTCTAGCCTCCACCTCAATGGTGGCGGGGGTGGCTCCAGTATAACCGGCGGCAGGCCCAGAAGCCTTCGTGACCGGCGGAGCTCTGAATCCTCCACTGTGTGAGAAGATTCATGAAATTCTAAGGTATTCTACACGAAAAAATAGTAACACTCACTAAAATAAGCTCCTATGAGATAAGACAAGCAAACACTAACTATTTTGAAGAACAGTTACAACAACCAACACTAGAGCAACTTACCGGTGCAAGTGCAACTCGAATACGGAAGCACCCTCCGGGTATACTCTGCAAAGCATGGCCCGATGTTTGTCCTAGGTACCGCGGTATACCCCTGCAATCACCCGTGTATGTCCCTAGAAAATATTGGCAACTAGTTTTCCAGCACGTGAACAGTCACCAGGCGGGTACAGTCGTTAGTCGGGTAGACCACAATGAGCAGGGTATCAAGCCCGAAACCTGTCAAGGGTATCGAGAGCAAATGGTCCGAAAGAAAACTGAGGACCTCGAATGGATTCAAGACCCACGAAGCTCTGTGGCAAATGAAAACGACGGAATCCCTCAACAAATCCTCGATATGTGTTCTCCACTACGCTTGGTCCAGCTTTGGAGGGGTTATCTCTGCTACCTTTCCTTACGCGACCTCGTGTTTAGCCCCTGTGTTAGAGGGGGGTCCCAGATAACTTTCCGTAACTGGACTTCTACACTCCCTTATGACAGACTCCAATGTTTGGTTTGAGTGGCCTTGGAGAATTTACTCTCCAACCTATTCCAAGGCCCTAGTCCTGAGCTAGTGTATGAACCCTACAAACAAAAGTCTAATAGTTTTTAATTAGCGTTGCTTTTAATGGGATTTTTTACGTCACAAGGTATGAAAGTGAAACTGATGATGTGTAAAGACTCAAAGAAAAAAATGAACAAGAAATGCTTGGAAACAAAAACTTTTACGAAAATGAAAAAACCAACAACTTTTCAACAAGAAAGACTTCTTTTCCTTTTGAATTTTCTAAGATTTCATGCAGAAAAACATTAAGGAATTTCGCTCAATCTGTGAGCTACTTATGCGCTAAATGCACTGCAAAAATTATGAAAAAGGCTTCTTCCTAGCTACTGATGCAACAACACAATCTTCAAACCAAGAAGAAAATGAAAAAGAGAATTTTTTTTTTATTTA
>WSFP011331650.1:0-38924 GCA_009831015.1 Picea engelmannii
AGAGAAACTTGCAACAAGATAGCAATTAACAGTTTTAACATTAGCAAGAGATAATAAATTACAACAAATTGCTTACTCCTTCCAAGTAGCTAAACCATTCAAACCCTAGTTACAGAAAACACCCATCCAAGAGAGAAAACCATCCACAAAAATCCTTCTCCAAAAATGGCACATGAGTTCCAAGAGCTAGAAAATTTCAGACCTCTTGAGCGGAAAAATCCCTCAAGTTGTGATGATGAAAATGAGTGAATTGTATCTCTATTTATAGGGGAAAGGCTCAACTTCCTCTTACATTAAGATAATAATTTTTAGACTAAATTCCCCTAATCTATCATATGGAGGGGCAAAAGGCCCTCTACACCAATTAAATAATCTAAAATAATACAAAAATTAGGGCTTTTTCATGCCACCTGTACAACAATTAAGGGATAAAAACCCTCAAAAGTGACCAAATCTTACACAAATGAAGGAAATGGGGAGCGTTGATGCAACGTCTAGCCTCCAAAAACCCTTCCACAATCTAATATTCTACAAGTAACGGTCCAGCAATGGAGCATGGTGCTTCAAGTAACAATTCAACCCCCAAAAATCCTTCAAAGTATGCCCCCAAATAGTGCACGTGGACTTCACATGTGAAAAACCCCTCAAACAGACGTCGACTCTGCCTGCACTGGTCCCTTCAAGTTGGCTCCAACAAAATTTAATATTAATAAAACACCTTTAAGATCATGTAGGTTGGCTCCACCATCTTCTTAAACCCATATCAACTTTTAAGACATGTGAGGTCAGCCTTAAACCTGATTTAGGTCGACTGAGCATCATTTTTTTTAAATTAAATGAATTTTTGGGTCAACCTTGGCTTAATTCCAGCGTCCCCATATAGAAGAAGAAGAAATTTGAATGTCCACGAGGCTAACAATATCCTATGGGACAGACCGCCTCATACATTGATTTATGCATTTTAGTCATTTTCCTGTTCAGCTTGATGATGAGATCTCCCACTTTCTCCACAGTCCCCTCGTTGAATAAATTATTCACCATTCCTTTTATCACACAGAATTTCTTCAAGACAGAATTTCACCATTCCTTTTATCACACAAGTCTGTTGGGGGCCTCTTCCATAGTGCTTGCACTTTTAGGCCAAATTTTTGAGGATGCTTGGGATATTTGAACATGTTCTAAAAGATAATTGTTGCATCCATCTGAAATATTTCCATGACATGTGAAGATGTTGTAGAAAATTGTCAAACTTCATCATGAAAACATTTCAAAGCCAGTTGCTACAAGTGTTACTACTATGTTGTCCAATAGTGTCCAGGGTATCCCTTATCACTTGTGCCCATATTTGAAAGCACTCATTATTGATTCTCCCCATTTTAAACCCCTTTTAGGCTCAGAACTGAAATCAATCATGTTTTGTTTGGTCAACATATTGGTTGAATATGTTCAAGTATACTATGAATTTGGAAAATGCAAACTCAAACCCATAAAAATTATGATTTTCCTTCCAAGTAATTATGCATTATGGCTTGATTACTGGATGTAGCTACAAGTCTCCCATAATATCCTTAAAGTATGTTCATATGTTGATATATAGGTTGGTATTACAAAGGAACGAACAAGATAGATCTGGGTATGAGGAAACATCATGAAAAGTCACAATTTCATCTAGTTATGTTTCACTATTCTCATGACATATAGGCCACACCTGATCTTATTCCATTGTTGGGGCATCATTTGTGAGAAAA
This sequence comes from Picea engelmannii, assembly GCA_009831015.1. NCBI lineage: Eukaryota > Viridiplantae > Streptophyta > Pinopsida > Pinales > Pinaceae > Picea > Picea engelmannii. Next base: position 1,749 of record WSFP011331650.1, read on the forward strand.
ATGAATGATCTAGCCACAAGTAACTCATAATATATCTCTGCTACCACTGCAATAATTATGATGGATTAGACCTGCCCCAGTGTCGATGTAGATAATGCCTTCAACATATTAGGGATTATTACAGATTACCTACTGAAGACTTCTTCCATGATGATTTTGAGAGATAATTTCTTACTACAGGTATCCTTTCAAGTGTGCGTTGTGACTAAAAATAAGTATTCCTGGGCGCATACAGCTCCAAAAACCCTTAACACCAGTTTTTCTGAAAAATAAGACCATTCAAGCAACCTCTCAACATGATGGGGTTTCACATTGTGAAAACAGACTATAGTTAACAGGAAAACGTCATCTTATTCTCCATACATGTAATAAAACTCAATAAAACTTAGAAAATATACAACGAAACTCAAAAATTGGAACAAAGACTCAAAACCACAAATGGAATAAGAGAATCAGAAAAAATATGTTGAATCCAAACATAGTAGGTTGCTTTTGTTGAAAACTAAGCTCAGACAAAATATTTTGAATCCAAATAGACTTGGTGGCAGCATTAACAACACCTCGGTGCTCTTCCTCTGTAGAAGAAATAATGATGGAATCTTGTTTCTTGCTAGACCAAGCAACGAGACCAGAGCCAAGATGGAAGGCATAGCCATAGGTGGACTTGTGGTCATCAAGAGCACCAACCCAATTAGAGTCAATATAACCCACTAAATTTGTATAACCGTGAGAGGAATAATGAATTCCATATGTGTGTGTCCCTCTAATGAAGCGAAAAATTGTTTTTGCAGATTTCCAATGAAGCTCATGTGGTTCCTGCATGAACTGAGAAACAAACCCAAGTGCATAAGAGATATAAAGACCATTGTGAGTCAAGTACAAGAGGTTGCCAACAATTTTTCGATACAATGTTGCATCAACCAAAGGAGTGGAACACTTGGCTGACAACTTTACCCCTAAAAAAAATGGCGTGGGTGCAGATTTGCAATCCAACATGTGAAATTTGTTCAAGAGATCCAAGGCATACTTGGACTGAGGGATACTTATCACAGATGTAGACTGAGTGATCTATAATCCAAGGAAGTAGTGAAGAGGCCTTAATTTTTTCATATCAAATTGTTGATAAAGAGTAGACTTCACATGATTGATCAAGGCAGATGAACTCTCAGTGAGAATGAGATCATCCACATAAAGAACAAGGAGGATAAGGGAATCATTTTATTGCAAGATATAGACATTTGAATCACACTGGCAATGAGAAAATCCTTGGGAGAGAAGAAAGGAATCCATATTCTCATACCAATCCCTAGGAGCTTGTTTAAGACCATACAAGGATTTTTTAAGTTTGCACACAAGTGAAGGGTATTGGATAAAACTAGGTGGTTGTTCCATATATATTTCTTCTTGTATATATCCATGAAGAAAGGCACCTTTGACATCCATCTGGTGTACCATCCACTTGCGGGTTGCAACTAGAGAGAGAACAAGGTGAATATAATTCATTTTAGCCACGGGTGCAAAGATTTTAGAATAGTCAATTCCCTCAACTTGAGAAAAACCTTTAGCAACCAATTGAGCCTTATACATCTGTTGCATACTTGGTTTGATATACCCGCTTGCATCAAACCAATTTGTTTCCTTTTGGAAGAGGTACCAAGTCCCAAGTGAAACTATTTAAAAAGGAATTATACTCATCTTCCATGGTTGTATCCCACTCTACAATACCATGGGCCTCATTAAAATCCTTTAGAACTGAAGCACTAGCCATGAATACTTGAGGAGTCCTTTAAAGAGAGGACCTTGTTCTTCTTTGACCCCAATTAGGAAGTGATGGAAGAAATTCATTACATTTTTCTTCAATAGCACAATCATCGGCTGGTGAAGTTAATTCAAAAGAAGGAAAATCATACAAAGATACAAGATGTCGAGGGGAATGTTCATCAAATCGAACACTCCTATTGATGATCAACTCATGTGTGTCAGGATCAAGTAATCTATACCCTTTAACATCATCAGGGTAGCTAAAATATAGGCAAGGCTTACTTTGTATGTCCATTGCCTTGCGTTTTTCTTTGGGAATGTGGGCCCAAGAATTACACCCAAAGAGTCTGAGATGGGTTACAAAATGTTTTCGTCCACTCCAATCTTCTTTCGGGGTCACCCCTTGGACAAATTTGTGAGGCATGCGATTTTGAACATAGTTGACATGATTAATGGCTTCAGCCTAGAACTATGGTGAAAAACCTTTAGAATGGATCATGAAATTGACCATCTCCTTCAAGGTGCAATTTTTTCTTTCAATGACACCATTTTGTTGTGGATAATATGGTACAAAATGTTGTATTTGAATTCCTTGGCACAATACTCTTCAAATATGTGGTTGAAATATTCACGGCCATTATCTATCTATAAGCATTTGATAGACTTTCCATATTTCTTTTCAACTAAGGCTTTGAACATAAGAAAATTGTCAACAACCTCACTTTTTTTCTTTAAAAAATAGACCCAAGTGTGTATGGAGTAGTCATCAATGAATGTCAGCAAATAGTGGGCTCCTTGAAAAGACAAGGTAGGAAAAGGGACTACAATGCCACCGTGAACAAGTTGAAGAGCTTTTGAATCTCTCCAAGATTTTCCTTTATCAAATGTATCTTGAGGATGATTGCCAAGAACACACCCAATGCAAACACCATCAACAAAGGAGATGTGTGAAAATAGCGATAGTTTAAGTGACCAAATCGATCATGCCATAATTTACTAAACTCATTTGAGTGAGCAAGTAATACATTGGTAGGAGACTCTTGCACAAAATGAGAAAATGAGTACAAGTGTGCATGATCATCCACTTTCCCTATGGAAATAATTTGTGAGAGATCCTCAATTTAACGAACAACAACAAAATTAGGAGTCAACAATATTGTCCTCCCTGAACCATAATTTGCAATCTAATAAATTGAGAGAAAAATAGTTCAAAGATTAGGAACACATAAAATATTGTTGATCATGCCATATATCAGCTCAATGGACCCTTGCCCATCTATAGCCAAAGGTGAAGAGTTTCCCATATAAATATTCTCTATATTGCATCAATTTATGGAAGAAAACAAATCTTTATGTGCAACCATGTGATGAGTTTCTCCATAATCAAATATCCATTCATGTGGGGAGTATATTGCAGCAACAAAGAGAGTTTTGGCATTTCCTGTACTATTGCTAGAAAAAGATGGATTGACATTTAAATTGTGTTTCATTTCTTATCTAGATGTATGTCAGTGGCCTCCCACCTATTCCAACTGGCTCATTTTGGCAGTGTTTCAGTTTAGCAGTTTTTTCCTAGCTTTCAGGTCCTTGACTTCCGGGGCCGTTTTGAGGCCCTAAACAATGTTTTTAGCGCTTTCCACGATCTATTTGCAAAAAGAGACAAATTTTGATGACAACATGTGTATTCCTCGGATAGACCTTTCCAACAGGCTATAATGCACCTAAAACGAAGATCGTATGCAAAAGTTACAACCCTGGGAAGTTGATGTACTAACTTACCCCAACAGGGCACACATGACTTTTGGCGCTTCATCTCCTAGGGTTAGGTTTTTGGATGTCTAGGGTTTTTGACATTCATGTTTATTGTAAAAAGGCCTTCAAAGCATCATTGTAATCATCTTCTTGCGAATGAGCGCAACCGTCACATCTCTTCTTAGAGATAAGCCACCACCATTCTAGCAAGCTTGTTTTCCGCTGCATTTTACAGTTTCGGCTTATTTCCTTATTGAATAGAAACCATTTTTACTGTATATCTGTTATTCTATGCTAAGCATATTTTAATAATAATCTGTGTTCATTTCATTCTTCTCATAAAATCTGGATCAATTTCTGAAGACAAGACAACCAATTTCTTGAAGCATCGAGATTCTGGATGACCTTTTTTTCCACAAAAGGCACATTTAAGAGGAATTTTATTTCCTTTACAATATTGCTTAGGTGAGTGATTTGAAGAGTTGCACTCCTTTTTACTTTGAATTTATTTCCATTTAGATGATTTGTTTTGTTATATCCTTGAATTTGAAGATGAGTCGGCTACAAGAGCATTAGATTTAGAAATTTTGGACCCAAGAGCACCCATTTGAATGAGTTTATCTTTCTCACGAGAAAGTATTTTAGCAGAAGCATAAAAAGTAGGCATTACAAAATTCAGACCCAAGGCATCCTTAGTTGAATAAAATGTGGAAACAAACACTGGATAAGGCTCACCTAACTTAGAGAGAACTGACAAAATGAGTTGTTCATCATTTTTGTCAATATTACAATCCTTTAATTGAAGCCGTAGAGATTTGAACTTGGAAATGAAATCTTAAATAGTATTAAAATTATTAGGATTGAGACTAATTAATTCATTTTCCAATTGATGACCATGAATTACATATGTTTTACAAAATAGTTGTTCATGTTGCTTCCATGTTTCTTGAGGAGTATATATGCCTTCAAGATGGAAAAATAGTTCCAAAGAAAGAGATATAAATATTAAAGCTAATGCTTCATCACAACGATTATGCCATTTAGGTTTTTCAATATTTTGTGTGGGTGCAATTTTTGTATCGATAGTAACCCTGTATAAAACTTTACTCTGCAATAAAACAACCATTGCAGATTTCCAAGTAAAGTAGTTATGAGGAGTTAAAATAGGAAAAGGTAACTTATCCACCATAACAAGGGAATGAAAATTCTAGCCACAACAACGAACAAAAAAACCAAGGCACTAATTCGACCTTCTAAGCTTGACTCCGCCCCCTCAAAAAATACTTTATTAAAAAAAGGAACTTAGGGTTTTACAAAAATTATTTCCCAACACATAAAAAGAGTTTAACCTTGATTGAAAATAAACTATTCAATCCTTAAAAAATTTAACCTTGACTCAAAGGTAAAATGGACCGATTTTATGGGAAAGAGAGTTGAGTGGCTCAATTTTGCAAGAGAGTGTGTAGCTTCAACGTGTCCCTCATAAATAAATCGACCCACAAAGCAGAGTCGAACCCTTTGTAAGAAGTCATCCCACGAACAAACAAAGAGAGAGTCTAGCAATGATCTGGGCAGAGAGAGCCCACCCCTCTGTAAAAAAAATGAGCAACAGTTGAACCCTCATAAGAAAATGACCCAGATATCAAAACGAAGACAACATATACCATGTGAAAACAAACTACAATTAACAGGAAAATGTTAGCTTGTTCTCCATATAGGAAATAAAACTCAGAAAATAGACAACATAACTTAGAAAGCATAATAGAGACTCAAAACCACAACTAGAATAAGAAAATCATTGATCTATTACTTATGTTGTGTTGGAATACAAAGAGAGGCCCTCTATTTATAGCAATTTTGGAGGGGTCCTGCATTTATGAAGGTAGTTTGCAAGTATTTGGAAGATGAGATTATTTTCTTGTTGTGGCCACAACACCCCCCATAATGTTTTGAGAAAATTATGTGTCCCTCCATATGAATTTTGTTAATATCACCTTGATTTGTTTTCGGTTCTCTATTTCTAGATATTTTTATGTCTTGTTTGTCTTTTTGACGTTCTCATTATCTTCTTCGATATCTTTCCATTGATGTGATTTGTTTGGTTTGGTTTTCTTATATAGTTATGCAAATATTTTATTATTTAGGTGATTGGTTTGGCTTTCATTGGACATTATTATATCACAACAACTTGGCTAATTATTGGAAATAGTTTTAATATGAATTCATCACATTCACTTTGTTCTAAAACAAGATTACGAGGAATATTTTTATCATTCAATAATTAACATGTGATTCTCAAATGTAGTTTAATTGGTTGATTTAAATTTTTCAACAATTAAGTGATTATTAATTATTTTGGAGTTAATTTCCTCAAATTTGCATAATATCCTCAATTTCAAAACAAAATGTCAAGTTAAGTTATGTAGTTTTCCTTTATTTAGAATATGTGATATCAATCAGATTTGATTTTATTTGGAGATCTTGTAGTTTATATTTTAATAGATTTTTGTTATGAAATTGATTTCTTTTTGTTATTGGTGTCTATTACAGATCTGCAGTTCAACTATAGTCGCCAAAATTTGCTCAATTGAAAAATTTGTATCTTTTTCAGGAGGTGAATTTCCAGCATGCATTGCGAGCAAATGGTCAGGAATTTTCTCAAACAGATGAAAACCCACTTCCAAAATTGGGTTATTTAACTTCCAATTCGGTCGTTTCCTCATAAAATGAACATATTGAGAGAAATATTATCGGATTCAAGTGGGATTTTTCACAATTTATGTGCTATCAATTTTAAGGAGGCAAACTTCTAGATTCAATCCCGGACAAACGTTGAATAATTTGAGGAAATTATTGAAACCCCGCTTCCAAAATGGATCTATTTACTTAACCTTTAGAGGATTTGCTCAGAAGGTGAATATATTGGGAGAAATCATGATCTGAGTGAGTCGAAATAGATTTCAGATCAGTTTCAGGATGCTAAATTCAAACTTAGATTCTAAGAAAACCAATAAGAATATGGAGAAACGATTGAAAACCCACTTCATAAAAAGTGTCAATTACCTTATCCGAAGATTATTTGTTATAATCCAAACCGTTTGGGAGATATGATGTGTTCTTTGGGAGGGTTCTATCCAAATTTAGTTTTCTGCAAATTATGTAGTTGATTTTATTTTGAATTATGTAGCTAACTGATAGGAAGTTTTGGTTGACTCAAAGAGGATTCGACCTAAGGGAAAAGGAATGTATAACACTATGTTTATTCATGTGTAAATGGGTTCATATTTTCTGCAATTTAGAGGCTCTGAGCACTATTGTAAAGGGATTTTAATTGTAAGTGAAGAGGAATACTCAGATCTGAGTTATTTGGGGGTTCCAGATATCGGTAACTATGGGGAATAATTCTACAGGGATAGGACAACTTGGCTACACTATTGTAGTATGGTGATTTTCTTCTTGTAGGATTTTGGAGGACTGTGTAATGACAAAAAAATTCCAAATAAATGATAGGTTTCCATTTTATGCATTGTTGTATAATTTGTAAGTCTGTTGTTGTTTATTATTGTGAATTTCAATTCTAATTTAAATCGTTAATTTTGTAAAGTTATCTTTGCAGAAAGAACAGATTTCAAATTAGAAATGAATATATATTCAAAGGAACTTGATTATAATTATTTGTAACTATTTGTCATTAGATTATAGTCTTGGTATGTTTTAACTATTATTGTGTTAAAAGAATTGCTTCTCTAATACGATAGTAAATCTGAAGTTAAATATATCTTGTTGATTGAATTTGAGTATATGTACTAGTTATTTTAATAACTATTTATTGAAGTAATTTCATTGCATATTCTTGTTAATAGTTTGTAAACCATATGATCTAATTATAAAATTTTCAAATGGATCCTTATCTTGAATTCAACATGAGTCTTTTCCCCTTTTTACATAGTCTTGCTCTTGGTTAGGAGTTAGGCTATCCTTCTCCTAGTTAAGATATGATTTCTTATTTTCTTCCTGCATCTTAGAGTAGATATGCATATAGATAATTTATCTTTGTCTCTTGAAAGTCTCCTTTCGTAGGAGCGATATTTAGCGTGGTTTTGTTGAGACCTTATTTCAACAAAGGATTTCCTTCTTCAAAGCAGCTGCAAGAAGGAAATTCCTTTCCTTCTGTATGTTGATAACAACAAACAAAAGAACACCTTAGCAAATAGAAGACTTTGATTAGATATATTTTGTACAGTTAGATTAACTTAGATTAGGTTGATCTTAGGCTAGTGTTAGGACAAGGATAACTGGAGACCCATTGAACCAGTCGGAATCACCATTTCAATGGGTAAGGGTCTAATTTGGGAGCTTGAACGGGTGATCTCCCTATATTGTTGAACATTGTCATTTCTGGCCATCAACATTTCCTAAGTGAGCTGAACTATTATGATAACATACTTATGCTACATGCATGAACAAACTAGATTTGAGCTCTCCCCAAGCATACAAAAAAGTATTTTGTGACAAATTCTTAATTTAGGACAACATGTTTGATCCCAAACAGGTACCTAGTCGAATGGTGGGTAATAGACTCCATCAACCACATGTTCTCATTCCATTCATTGTGATATTAGTAATGTGTACATCATACTTTTCCATGTGGAAATTTTTGATTGATGTGGCTTGGTGTAGTAGAAAACTGACTTGGACCAATCATATGATGTCACATGTACTCAATTTTAGCTAATATGTCAATGGTGAACGACATCCCCCTCCTCAAAACCATTCCAATTTCCCTATACTCTCATGTCTCTATATTTTATCTCCAACCATTGATTTTTTTCACAACTTTGAACATGATGATGCCATGTTTCTATGGGAGTACACCGCGACACACGCATGATTTATAATTGGTGAAATGTCAGAACCTCAAACCCTTGTATGTGTTTCTCATTCTCAACTCAGAGGAATAATCCCTAAAACAAAAAAATGTTCTTTTGATTACTTTTGGCATCAATGTGACATCATCTTAGGCTTCAACACTTTAAACAAGCTAGCATATTATCAAACATGGATTGAAGCCACCCAAAAATTATACTACTAATAAAATTTATGATGTGAGTATGACAACTTCTCAAACCTTGGACCCTCAAATGGTTGGGGCTAATGTAAAGTTGTTTGAAATATTATAAAACCTACCCAAAAAAATTGTCAAAAGACAAGGAGTGAGCCCACCATTTAAAATAAGCTTCACTTGAAGCTCAAGGCCTTATGGACATGGAAGTGAAATATCTCACTTAAAAAAACTCAAGTATGAAAAAGGAAAATCCAAGTAGTGGCTCATTTGAGGAGTGAAGAAGTATGCATCTCAAAGAAAATAATGCTTTCCTCCATTGAATTTGCAAATATAATGACGGGTCTTAGTTAGATGTGAATACATCACTCATAGACCCAATATGATAGTAACCTAACTGAAGCGAGATAAATCAATTGTTCATATTCAACATCACTAAAATTTTGGTGAAAACACTAAATATTGATTAGTGCAATTTGTTGAAATTTTGTAACATCGAAGAATATTCTAATTATATTTGAGTTATTATCTTATAGATCAAATCCCCTTATGTGGATTGATCATGTCGGTTCTTGTATAAGACCAAATCATATTTTGTGAATTGGTCAAACCATATTTATATGGTGGTATTTGTAAAGTCGGCTCCTAGGGTTTATAAAGTGGTTTTAATCACTCTTGGAAGAAGTCATCCCTACTAAGTGAAGAGACATAACCCTAGCACCTACTCAACTAGTATTTATAGGTGAGGATGGGGCCTCACTTGTTCATTCACACACACTTCTAGTGCACATATTTTGAAGGAAGTTGCAGTTGCGGGAGGAAGGACAAGAGAGGCTCATGCTCAGTCCTAGTTTATTCTTGGTGATTGGGTCTTAGGCTTGGCATTGTATTGGAAATCTATTATTGAGGAATTTTTTGTTCGGTTTTCTCCCCCGTGAAGGTTTCCCACGATAAATGTTGTGTACCTTGTGATTGTGTTTCTTTCAGTGATCCTATTTATGTTGTTGTTTTGGAAATGCATTGAGTAAATTGAAAAAAACCTAATAACAACATTAAACTTAACATGGTATCAGAGCTTGACTTATTAGAGAACCTTTCACTGGATATCTAAAAACATCATTGTTGTCATACAAGGAAATTAGGGCTTTCTACTGAACATGAATTTTTGACCAAAACCTATCTAGGGAAGTGCGCCCTACCCTAACGCATCTTTTGGCAGCTTGAGCGCACCTTTTAAGTGGTCAGATTCTCTGGAAAGTCAAAACCTAGTTTTGATTGGTACCAGAAAACCAGGAAACTAGAACCAGTACCAGAAGTGTCATTCTAGATTTGCATAGGTCAAGTTTCAAGGGTAAATCTTGGAATTTTTGGAAACAGTCAGCTCCAGCCAACTCACCTTAGCCCAGCGCATCTCTTGGTAATTCTAGATTCATTTTATGAGCACTTTCATTTTCTGGTCATTTTTCTAGCTCCAAGTCAAGATGTCTGTAAGCACCAAGATTGTTGAAGAGTTAGAAGGTGTGGAACATTTATGTGCCTGGAAGTGCATAATTGGAATCATTCTTGAAGAGAATTATTGTGCCTCTTTCGTCACCTTGGTGAGAAAATAAGAGGTGCTTGCATGCCCAGTTGGGTCTGCTGAGCAGGACAGCTGTAGAGGAAAGAGTTAGAGAAAGAAAAACAAAAATATAAGCAAGAATTAAACTAATACAAACTAAAATCATAAGCATAGGGACATAGAGATAACAAAACAAAAAAAGACCCATGTCACCAATGTTTTGAGGCTGATCTATTGATGAAATCAAAGCACCAAGAAGAAAGGGGACTATGAGTCCCTTCTTCCTCCAAGGGAAGGTTCTTGGACCCTCATAAGCTTGCTCTCCTTACAACAAAGAAAATAAAAATAGTGGTGAAAGAACTCTTTGCAAATCCACTCAATGGAGAGGTGGATTGCTCAATGAAATGGTGCCAATGTGTTCTTGTCAAGGATGGAGTCCTTGAAACAATATATGCAGCATAACATTACCTTGAATTCCTTGAGAAAATGAGGTGCATTCATGGATTTTTATAGCATTTCATTGGGTTATTGTGTAATTGCTTTGTAGTGTGAAAAGAGGCCATTTAGGGCATTATTAGGTCTTTGACCAGCCCACCATTCGGATCCAGCCCAGATTTGGAGATCAAATTAGCTTGGGAGTTGAACCATAAGTGGTTGGGAGGCCGAACATATTCATAAATGTGTCATTTAGCAGGTGCGTGGCTTTTTGTGCTAACAGTTGTGCATCATGTGCGTATGCGCGCATTCTACGTTTCTATTCTGCGCATGTGTGCGCGCGCCCAATGTCTGAAAAGCGCTCTTCAATTTTTCACTACTTTGCATAGTTTTTTCCCTTTTTTGAATGCTGTGAGATTAATTCAGGGTCATGAATGACTTCATTATTGTTTGACGATGCTGAGTTCTTGTAACCATGTGCGGACGAAATTTCAGTGATAATAGATGCCCCTTGATGGATGAGGTTAGAAGCATACGTATAGCCAAAATCCATCAATGTTTCTTCTACTGAGAATGTTGTTTGTAAGGGAGAGCAATAGTGGGATCGTTCAGAGCGATTCGTTGGAGAAAAGAGGAACCGGTAGGACCCGACCTTTGATGAGGTGCGTAAAATAGAAAATTGTGTACAAACGAGGCGGGCATGCCCCATGCTCGTGTCATGTAACTCTGGAAAAATATGACTGAAATGTTGGTGTAGACGACGGCATCGCCCTCGGGGGTGGTCGTAATAGAGGCAGAAGACAATTATGCAAATGAGCATGCTCTGAATAGTAGGCATTGATCGCGGTAATAAGTAGCAGTGATGGTGTGGGCATTGATAGCCCTGCCAAGTTCAGAGGTCTTCGGCAAATAAAAATAACTAACTGCAATAGTTGCAAAGTAAGACCCACCGTAACATGAGAAATTGTTGGCGTCGAATGTTACGAGGCTCAACGACATCAGGAAGCAATGGTGTTTCACCCTGTGTCGTCTGAGATCTCTCATTGAGTGGAGAATGAGAATCAAGATACTTTCGCCCTTCCGGAAAAATGGTGTTGATGTCGACAAAAGGGGATGTGACTCCCAGAAGCAAAGGGCTTCATGAAATCTACTGAGGTAAGGAAGTGGTAGAGGTACATGGACGAAGACAAGAAGTAGGAAGACTCAAGACTTCCCTTGGTTGGAGGATGTATGAGATAAAAGGTGGTCGCAACCGTGTAACAAGGTCGAGTGTCAGGGGGACGACAAGACCGGTGATAAGTTGTGCCAGAGGCGGGACAAGGTGAAAAAATTCAGAGGGTAGAGGTAAGTGACCTGTGGGGTGCTCTGAAGATATGGACAATGTCGGCAAGGGTAGATGATAAGTAATGTTCCAACCAAGGGTGACATGGGTTGCGTGTGGCCAAAAGGAAGGAAGCAAGTCACCAAAGGTGACGACAAAAGAAAATGTAATGACTGGAAATAAAGGCGTTTGTACAATAAATAATGAATAATTTTGGGGAGAAATGTACAAATACAGAAACGAGTGCCCCAGTGTGATATGGGTGGCCCATGAAGGGCATAATTTGCTTGGAAAACTGATGAAGGGTGGGGGCCCCATTGGTGAGTTTCTATATGAGGTAGGTGAAATGAAGGTAGGTTTGCAGATGGGCAAACTGATTGTGGATGAAATAGAGGGTTCATGATACTGCGGTGGTGCAGGTAAAAAATAGAACCGTAAAGAGATAATCTGGGATTCTGTGTGGGAAAGCTAGCAAAATGAGGAGAAGGATTATGTGGTTGATTCACGACATGATGAAAGACTATCGAGACTCCCATCCCTAAAGGGTAATGAAGAACAATATGAGTGTCAAAAGTGCCAAAAGGTGCTATAAATGGGACAACTCATGTGGGTAAGAATGCTACTGGGTAACAGTACCGAAGATGCAAACTGGAGGTGTGGGTACTGCAGAGCCGGGAATGGGGATCCTAGAGGTAAACATCAGAGGGTGTGACTGGAAATGAAAGTGTGATACAATGGGAAAGACTACATGTCATTGTTGAGTATATACCTGAAGGGGTTGGGTCGATGGATGATGATCAAGTACCTGCACACATGAAAACCAAATACCCAAAGTGAACAATATTTGAAGAGAATCAAAGATATGAGCATGTATTTGATAAATGTGACTATGCGTGTGCGTACCTGACCATTATATGAAAAAAAGGTGCCTCGGGGGATCGGGATGAAAAGCGACCCAGGGACTGTTGTGATGTAGGTGACGGGATGTTGATCCCGTGGCTGAAGACGGTTTGAAAAATGGACGCCTTGGGCTATCGGAATGGTGAGTGGAAGTTTGGAAAAAGGCCTATATATAATTGTAGGGCCCACATTGCCACCTCATTTGTACCTACTGCAATAGTGACTGGACGAGCAGTTTTCAGAGGAGATTTGGAGATTCGGGGAGGATGAGGTATCCAATTGAGGATCTGCGAGTATCAGGTTAGTGATCTGATCATCCTACATAGAAATAGGTTTTCAATTTTTGGGCAGAGGTTGTACGGAGGGTCGTACAGAGGTATTTAGGGGGTCTGGGCCCCACATGCGCGGGCGATCGGGTGATAGGCGTGCATACGTGCGCGCTTGTCCACTGGATATGCGCGCATGGGGGCACGGTAGAGGGAATTTAAGGCGCGCTCGATAGGCATGCCTGTGAGGTGAACAGGCGCACACCAGTGCGCGTCTGTGGGTTTGAAAGGCGTGCACCAATGTGAGTCTGTGGGTTTGACAGGCGCGCACATGTGTGCGTCTATTTGGTGAACAGGCGCGCCTAGGGGCGTGTCTGTAAAACAAACAAGTGCGCACTGATGTGCGCCTATGTAGTGCACATGCGCACATGTGTGAACGCCTGTGTAGTGAACAGGCGTGCATGTGTGCACGCCAGTGTAGTGAACAGGCGCGCATGTGTGTGCGCCTGTAGGTAACAAAACCGCGCCTAGGAGGCAAGGTTGGGGTGTAAAAGAAACGAGTCTTTTGGTGTCTGGATGGTTGCTTGAGCTGACATAGGGCTCTTTGTTGTCTGCAGGTGGACGGCGGTGATGATGCCAGTGCGGTGGCGAGAGCGAGACTGGGCCCAGTTACGAGATGTCGTGGCCATTGAGGAGCCCGTTGTTCGTGTGACTTTGGCAACCCATGGGTTGCTAAAGTTCTTTGAGTGCTCGTTGATACTGACACAGGAGTATTTATTACACTTCCTGATCCATATGTGGAGTCCGAAGCTTCACTGCTTCCTCGTGCGAGGAGAGCAGATCCCCTTCACTGCGGTGGAGGATGTATATTTTTGGACTGGGCTCTCCTTTCGGGGAACGCCCCTACCAGCGGAGCCGGTGCTGCCCAGGACTATTTTGCTGGTCGATATTGGCCAAAGATACTGCTCAGGTCGGGACTTTATGTCTGGGACTGTGGTGAGTATAAGGGCGATAGATTCCCTGGCGCATCGTTGTATAGCAGTGATGATCGTGCGGGTATATTGGTCACTGGCGACCCAGTGGATTAGTGGTATCCAGCTTCTGGTGCTGGAGAGAGTGTTGGTCGGCGATCGGTTCGCTTGGGGGATGACGCTGCATGCGAGGATGGTGGCTCAGTTGGACCACTGTCGTTCCACTGGTGCGGGGGAGTTTGATTTTGGGTCCATCCTAGTGGCCTGGTTCTTAGAGAGGGTGCCAATGTTGTGCCCGAGGATTCTACTGGAGATGTCGGGGACGCGAGAGCCGCGCTTGAGGCGGTGGTCAACAGTTTTGCTTCGTCGCGGTGGTGGCGAAGGTGGCCACTTCTTTTCGGCAGAGGCGGCACAGGTGTGGCGGCAGATGTCGCAGGTGATACTTCGTTACCCCTATGTTGGGGTGGACTTTCGAGGTGACCCGGACATGGTGCTACCTCCAGGGGAGGTGTTTGACCATCGAGGTATATTTATTATTGGTGTGCATGTTTTTGGTTTATGTTGTTTTTTGAGATATCAGTCCATATGTATATGATATAGATGTTGATATTATCTTTTGTTGTTGTTTTTTGCATGTGCAGATGTGGCACCTCGCGGGCGCGAGGTGGAGATGTAGAGAGCGTCGGCTCGTCGAGAGCCGGAGAGACTACCGCATGGAGAGAGACGTCCGCGGGAGGATGCCACGGGGCGACCAGCTGAGCCCGAGAGGGTAGCGAGGAAGCGTTGGTTCGATGACCCTGGTGCAGGGCCATCACACGCTCCTCCGGCGACGGCCGGAGTGGATTTTGATGACATACGTCGTCGTCTGGAGACAGTTTTACAAGATGTGCCTCAGGGCATGTGGACGCGCATCCAAGACGAGAGTTTCCTGGAGTCGTGTGTGGGGGTACCTCCACCATGGAGGTCCATAGTGCGGCGAGCAGCAATGCTGGTTGCTATGATGAGTGGACGCCTGTCGCTAGGGCAGGAGGGTCCTGTGGGTGGACCACCACCGCCTGGGGTAGGTGGTGGTGGGCCACCACCGCCTGAGGGAGGAGCAGGTGGTGGCGCAATAGAGGCACCATGAGTGGTGCATGATGTATATCTGGTTGTTTTTGTTGTATATAGGCTAGTGAGCCCATGTTTTGTACCGAGGTGCGGCATTGGCCTGCGGATACATGTATTTTTGTATGTAAACATTCGAATGGCCTGATGGGCCTTTATATATATACATGAGTATACATATGTTGAGATTCATCTGGTGTCTACATGTGTTTTTTGCTGATGAGTTTGATGATGTCTATTCTATATATATGTTGTGACAGGTTTTCGTGATATGTTTATGTATGTGTAGCTTGATGTGATATATGCCAATTTAACACCATGTTAGCTATGTGATCTGTGATTTGATTCAATTGTCTTGGAATATGTGTAAATGTAATGGAATCAAAATGTCGAGATAACAGCCTAACCTGCAGGTATTTGCGAAAGAGGCACGGATCGCGTACACGGTACACATTCTTGAGCTGGAGAACGACTAGTTGAGAGTCGAGGAAGATGCTAAGGTGACGAATATGATGATGTTGGGCGTCGGCCAGGAGGCTGATGACCGCAGTGTATTCAGCTTGGTTGTTGGTTGCTGGCCCCAAACACGTGTCACTTGAATGTAGCATTTCATGTGAGGGGGTGTAGAGAGCCCAAGCAGTCGAAGCGAGATTTTGTGTCCAACGGCTGGCGTTGTCAGCGTAACCAATGTGGTAGGTTGGTGGAGGAAGAATCTGTCAATAGCACAAGGGATAGTTTAGACATGAGGGCAGGAAAAAAAAAACACTAAAAAAGAAGAAATAACCTAAAGTAGAATGACTACTTTTAAGCATAAGATTTCTTGAGATACAACCCGTTGACGGGTTCTTTGAGATAGAGGCCTTCGGGAGAGGCCAGGATGTATGTGCCTTTGGTAAGGCAATGTTGGATGATGTAAGGGGCATGCTAGAGTGATTCGAATTTGACCTGGCCGAAGGTATCATGAGCAATATCGTAAGCCAGGACAAGGTCGCCTTCGCAGAATGATCGAAGGTTGACATGGCGATCAAAGGTATCCTTGGATCATTTTTTAGCTGCCTCGTTGTTCTGCAAGGAAGATCGACAATATTCATCCAGAGACTCCAAGTTTAGTAAGCGCTGCTCCATTGGAGCAGTGTCAGGTAATAGCTCAATTGCGGTGCGTAAGGTGGGAATTTCGCACTCGATGGGAAGAGTTGCCTCGACCCCATGGACTAAATGGAATGGTGTGAAACCAGTAGTAGTTTTCACCACCGTTCGATAAGACCATAGCGCAGACAATAACATATGATGCCAATTGGTTTTATGTTTATTAACCGTGCGCTGTAACATGGTCTTGAGGACTTTGTTAACTGCCTCGACCTGTCCGTTTGACTGAGGGTAATATGGTGAGGCAAACTTGTGAGAGAATCCTAACCGAGATGAGATTTCAACAAAGATCTCATTCTCGAAGTGTTTCCCATGGTCGGAAACGAGTTGGAGGGGTACTCCAAAACGGGATATGACATGGTTAAAGAAAAAATGCATTGCAGTGTCAGCGGTGTTTTTGAAAGTGGGCATAGCTTAGGCCCATTTGGTGAAGTAATCAACGGCGACAACAATGTATTTGTGACCATTGTTAGAGGGGGGATTACAAGTCATAAAGTCGATGCCCCATTTACAAAAATGGTCGGCAGTAAAGACAAGGTGAAGAAGAGCAGGGGGAGCTCGGGCTTTGTTGGCGTAGAGCTGACATTGCTCACATCGTTTGACAGCATGAATGAAATCATGAAATAAGGTAGGCCAAAAGTAACCGGCTTAGATAATATTTTGAGCAGTGGATATACCTGAAATATGGCCCCCACATGTGTCATTGTGGCATTTGTTTAAGACTCTGTCGGTCTCGTCAATAGTCAGGCACCAACAAAGAATGGTGTCGACGCCCCGCCGGTATAGGATGTCTCCGATGAGGACGTAGCGGGGGGCCTGATGGCGAATACGTCGACGATCATCTCATGAAAGGTGGTTACCGAACTTTTGAGTTCGGAGGTAGACGAGGAGGTCGCCATACCAAGGATCATCCGAAGTGATGTAAAAGATATGTTCGTCGGGAAAATCGGTATTGACGGGGGCACTGGTGGTGTCGGAAGGGAGGGTCGTGACAAGTTCGGCGAGAATGAGGGCCTTCTTACTCTTAGGTGTCAAGAAATCGAGGTCGTACTCCTGAAGGATAACGATCCATCGAGCGAATTTTTCATTAACTTGCCAACGGCTGAGCAAGTATTGCATAGGGTTAGAATCTGCGACGACCTTTGTGGTGCGAAGCAGAATGTAATGGTGCAGTTTCTGGACTGAGAGGACAACTGCAAGAGCAAGTTTCTCTACGTGTTTATACTTCAAGGGTGGTCCTGAGAGGTTCTTACTAACATAATAAATGACGTGTTCATGATTGTCATCTCCGAGTTGGACGAGGACGTCGGTTACTGATACAGCTGATGCAGATACGTAGAGGATGTAGTCGCGATTATAGTCAGGTGCATTGATTAAAGGTGCATTTGAAAGCGTTGCTTTAAGGTCATCAAATCACTGTTGGGCATGGTTGTCCCAATGAAATGGGATTTCGTGACATAGTAAGCGAAGGAAACCATGTGCGTGTATGACGTAATCTAGGACAAAGCGTCGAAGAAATTTAGCTTTGCCCTGAAGACTCTGAAGTTGTCGTAAATTCCGGGGAGGTGGAATTTCGGTGATAGCTTGGACTTTGAGGGGGTCCACGGTAATACCGCTTTGGGAAACAATAAAGCCAAGGAGGCGCCCTGCGGTGACACAAAACACGCACTTGAGAGGATTCAGGTGGATGTTGTACTGTCGACATCGCTGAAAGATGATTCGTAAATCATCGAGATGCTGGGTGCGTTTCTTGGATCGAGTTGTGAGGTCGTCTAGATAGGCGAGGATGATTTTATCCAGATCGTGGAATATGTATGTCATCGCCCGTTGGAAAGTTGTGCCAGCATTCTTTAAGCTGAAAGGAATGACACAATATGCAAAGGTACCCCACAGGGTAATGAATGTGGTTTTATACTGATCGGTTGGGTGGATTTGAATTTGGTTATAGCCAGAGAATCCGTCCATAAAGGAGACAGCCTCGTGGTCGGCGCAGTCGTCGATAATTTGATCGATGAAAGGCATTGGAAAGTTGTCTTTGGGACATGCGTTATTGAGATCGTGAAAGTATGTGCAAACGCGGATAGTGCCCTGTTTTTTGTCGACGGGTACAGGGTTGGAAACCCATGAAGCGTAAGCGATGGGGTAAATAAACCCGATCACACGTAATTTGTCAATTTCGGATTTGATAGTCGCGGCTTTGGATGGGTGTAGTCGTCGTTGTTTTTGGAAAACTGGTATGATGTCGGGCCAGGTGTTGATGCGATGTTCGACAATAGAGGGATTGAAGCCAGGCATTTTCGTGTATGACCAGGCAAAAATATCCCTATATTCCTGGAAGAGGGCTTTATACGCGACGATTTCCTAAGGAGTGCAAGCAGCTCCAATGGTGATTTCTTCGACGATGCCATGTTTAATGGAAATGTCGATTTTGATGGTGGGGGAAATGTTGCCCATGTTACCTTCTTCAAAGGCATCAGGGGCAGGAATGGGATTGTTGAACCAATCAATAGGCCCTGATGGGATAAAATCCTTGGTTTCGATTGTGTAAATGGGGTTTTGGTTAGGAGGCATGGAGGCGTCCTGTGGAGAGAAGAGTGCACGGTGATGGAGCGCATCCCAGGGAGAGTCTGGGTGGTTTATCTCTCCCAGTACTTCCTCGTCGCAGTGGAAATGTCAGGAGTACAAGGGGTCATGAGGAGTGATATTGGTGACCATGGTTGGGTGGTTTCCCCCTGGTGAAGAAACAGGGGGAACACGGTTAGGAGATGGTGTGGGTTCACTCGTCAGAAACCATATATTGAAGTACTGAGGGGTACCCGTGGTGGTTGGGTGGAGAGTGTCCGTAGGGGTATAAGCAGGAGAGTTGGGGGGGTTGCGGGGTAAATCCTCAGAGACGTCATTGAAGAACCATGGAGGCGTTGGGAGTGCCTCGGGCTCGGGAGAAATGACCTGAAGATCCTCTAGTGACGAGGTAATGTCAATGATCGCCTCTGCGGGTCGGTGAAGCAGGGCCAATTGATGTTACCTGTATTCAAGGATCATAGGACACTGGTATGTAAAATGAGCTAATGAATCGCAGAGAGAACAAGCACATCTCATACGTTCATTGACTGAAGTGGTGACATAGCGGATGTCCGTGATATGTGTTGATGAGGACATCGCAGGACTGGGGTTGTTCTGGAAGTTCTGGCGTACAACCGCTAATGTCTGTTGAAAGCGTGGCAGTGTTGGGCAATGATGGGTGTAATGGCCATACTCTGAATATATAGCACAAACGTATTTGGTCCTCAACCCTTTACTACTGGAAGGGTGGGTAATAGTGGTGGGACTAGTAGTAGTGGCAGGTGTTGTGGGAGTTTGATTGGGGGGGATCAAATTCCGTAATTCAGGTAGTGATGGACAATTGTTGGTTTGGTGGCTCTCTTTATCACATACTGCGCAAGGTGGTGGGATGTGTGGGGGAAGTGGAGCGGTGGGCTCTTTCTTCTTTCTCCTGCCCCCAGCTGTAGCCGAGAGGTTAGTGAGTGGGGGGGTGGTGGGGGTAAGGATGAGAATCTTGATGGGGAGGCCTTCCTGTGGGGGAAGGGATGGTCGAGGGACCATCTCAGGTGGGTGTAAATACCACACTAGGATTGCTAACACCATATTGGGTAGTGTGAGCGTTGCGGCTACCTGAAAATATTCTATACCTGGTGGAGGGTAAAAGAAGGGAATTTGAGTGAGGGGTTGGGGAACTATCTCCCAAACGGAATTATGCCCCTGAGGGGATGTGGATTCGTGGATTGTTGGGGTCGACAAGTGCGCAGGAGGCTCCGGCGGGAGTGTTTCTGCAACTAGTGGGACGTCAGGAATGACTGAAGCCTCCTGAGGAGGAAGAGCATCCTCTGTGTGAGTTCCATTAGATGAGATGACACACACTTGATTAGTAGGATGAAGGAGTGGTGGTGCTCCATGGTACGTTCCTAACAAGGATGGATCTTTAAAAATCCAAGGACCCATCTCAACGAGTGGATATGCGTCTTGGTTTGTGTGGATGAGGGGGAGAATGTTATCGAGGTTGGAAGATGGGTTAGGCTCATAATGTGAGACTTGGTCGATGGTCACAATCTTCCCATTGTGGGGGAATATCATTGTCCGAAAGATGGAATATGCCACTGCCTTCATAGCGTACATGTAGCTACGACCGAACAAGATATTATAATCGAGCGAGGCGTCGATAACTTCGATGTCAATGAGAATAGTCATGCCCTCGAGTTCAACGGGGACATTTTGAAAGAGCCCTTCAGGAGAGGATGGTCGTCTGTCATAAGCTCGTCATGTGATGGCAGAGGGTATGATATCTGGGGAACCAAGTTCCTGCCATACTGTTTTGGACATAATGCATGTAGATGCACCTTCATCGATGATACAACGATGAACTGTGATGTTCTGAATTTTTACTGGTATTTGAAAAGCGATCAAGGCGGGAAGACGAGGTTCTCCGCTGTCAAGATCAAAGGTGATGAGTCGAGTATCGGCAGGGTCGACTGCCCCCAAGGCGGAAATTAGTGATTTCCATTGCATAGGACAAGTCTGGAGGACTTCCAAGACTGACATGGCAGCCGGGGATTGCGCTAAGTCGTCTACCAAGCTATAGTTATGAGTTTCCCTAGCCTGTGGGTTGTGGACATTCCTGCGCAAGGGGATGCGAGGGATGCATAGTGGTGGTTCGGAAGAAGGGGGAGGGATCACCAACGGGGGTCCCGTTGGTATAGGGTTTGTCTCTGGAGAGATGGGAGTAGACGCAGCGGGTGTATGATACTGACAATTACGCATTTGCAGAAGGATTTCTTCCTCACTGGTGAGGAGAATTGTACGCTCTGCTGGATTGTTGGGGTTGAGGTATTGTCCCACATGAGGTGGGGGATTTTGTGTGTCATGTTGGGTGTTTATCACACCTTGATGTGGAATAGGATTTTGCAGCACGGCGGGAGGGGGTTGTTGCACGTATTGTTGTGGTTCCTGCTGAGGTTGTGCAGGAGAATGGGGAAGACTAATTGAGTATTTCAACCGTTTGAAATCAGCGATCTGGGGGAAATGATGGGTGTAATGGCCCAACTCACCACAAAGGGCACAAGGGAAGATGGTTTTAACATTATTTTTCCCTTGGCGTTTGTTATTATTGCCCCCTTGGGGGTTTTGGTTCCCTTGGTTCTGGTTGCCCCCAGTGGGTTGGTGATGTGGGGGTTGATTCCCTCCTTGACCTGGGTTGTTATTATTCTGGTTCTGTCCTTTCTTCTTGGCATTGTTCGATGGGTGAGTTGGGTTGGTTGTATTCAACTGTTCAAAACTTTGGTATTGTTGAGCAGCAGAAGGTTGAACAAAATTTACCCCCGCATGAGGATGTGGGGGAGCCATGGGTTGTGGAGGACCAGGAAATGGGAAGTATGGATTTTGTGGTGGTACCGATCCATAAGGTACATAGGAAGGTGTAGTGATTTCACTAGTACTATAAGCTAATGTTGAGGGAGTACCACTAGTTGTGGGAATAGGTGGATGTATGGGAGGTGTCGGTGGTGGTCCATTGATGGGTGGAGCTATAGCAACAGGGTATGATTGTTGATAAGGAGGTGGGGGGTAATAAGGAGTGCCCCCATATGTTGGCGGATATTGAGGTGTTCCATACATCGGTGGTGGTTGGGGTTGTGGACCATGGTGTGTGGTGGCACCTATTATTCCGTCTGTTGAGTGAGACATCCCAAGTTTGTCTTAGCCAAATGGCACAGGTTTTGGAAGATCAGGAAGTATCATGTATAAGTACCCTGACTGTGCATAAATG
Organism: Picea engelmannii; assembly: GCA_009831015.1. NCBI lineage: Eukaryota > Viridiplantae > Streptophyta > Pinopsida > Pinales > Pinaceae > Picea > Picea engelmannii. Next base: position 23,843 of record WSFP011331650.1, read on the forward strand.
AGGTCATACTGTTGGGCCTTACTGATGGCTTCCTCTTCGGATTGAGGGAAGGTGGAAGCTACATCCTTTCCAAGGAGAGAGACAAGTGATCTAAGAAACCAGTCGAGACATTGTTGCTTGGTGGTTTCTGCTTTGCACAAACTACGTCGCCTACGCCACTCGTGAATGTGGTCAGCGATGTGTGTAGCTGAGGTTTGTTTGAAGTTAGACAGTAGTTCTAGACCATTGTCGTGGCGGATGGGTAATTGGAAGAAGGTCAAGAATGTTTTGGCCAATGACTCAAAGGTCGCGTGGGACCCTGATTTTTCTTCAACATACCATTTAGTCGATGGGCCAGTGAGTGTGCGTTGAAATAATCGCAGTCTGATGGAATCATCCATAATGTTATTGGAAGAGCACCAAAGATGAAAGGTCATGACATGGTTGGCAGGTTCATCCCCGGCCTTTCCTTCAAACTTTGGTATGTCTGAAGGGAGTTTGGTTGGCATCGCAGGCCATGTGGGATCATGCAATATAGGATCATTGGTAAGTTTGGTGAGATTCGGTATGTTGAGAGAGGCAAAATATGGCATCTGTAGTGGGGGGAAGGGTTATCTCCGGCCATAGTGTGTTTTGAACCTGACCCTTGATGGGGACTAGGTGGGTTGGTGCTCCCTCCTTGAGAGGAAGTGGGTCCCCCGCTTCCGTGTAAAGGAGAGCGAGTGAATGGATGACCTTGGGAAGTTGACCCAAGTAATGTAGAACCAAGAAAATCTTATCCTAAGATAGTAGCACTCACGGGAGTGTGCGAAGGGGGTGCCAATGAACGGGCACGACCAGATACTCCCCCTAAGATAGGAGGGAGGTTGAGCAAGCGTCATGAACGACGGGGGTTATGTGGTTCCCCTATGATGTCAGACTTATCTGTGTGAATATGTGCAAAAAGTGGTGAGAGAAATACAGAAACAAGAGCCTTTGTGTTGAATGTTTTACACAATATATATATCCAAATCAAACTGTAATCAGACGTGCATCATACATAAAATGAGAAATAAGCATATATGTGGGTAAATGGGTTTTGTCCACGTGGGGGAATCAAAAGAAAGCAAATGCTCGTGTCCTAGAATACCTAACATCATTCCTCTCAAATAGCACTGGACCTTCCAATAGTACTCAACAGTGGGGTCTGAAGTCACCGGAAGAGAAACTAGTGAAGGATGAAATAATTGGTTATAATGAGGGGTAAAGGGGGCATATCCCGAAAGAGATGACGATATTTCCCAATAGCCACACAAAATCCAATCAAGGTGCAATTGCAACCCACAATTTCCACCTGGGTAGATGTCCTAAAGTTGGTCACTAGGTACCTCGGTCAAAGTACGACATTTAGATTTTCGGCCTAACAAATGGGTCACGGGCTGGATCCCGTCCAAGAGGTGGGTGCCTCAAGGGGGGACGCACAGAACAACCAGAACTTGGCCTTCAACCCTTCACGGGTATCTCCCTGCCTTATGGTGATTGGAACACTTGACTTGGAGGATTTTCAGTTCCCTATTTTGACAACCTCTATGTTTTGACAATGTGAAAACCAGATAATCGGGGAGTTATTTGGATGCCTATCCCCGAAATCCTACCTAGACTAAAAAAATTCTTTTGGCACCTCCTGTGGAGGAAAACTTAGTGAGTTTTTAGAAATATTTTAGATGTAGTTGTTTTGGGAGGTTGGGGGTGTGAACCAACCTCGTTGATTTAAAAATGGGAGTGGATAGTCTCGTCAATAAAAGATGGGGTATTTTCGGAATCCCTTTGGAGGAAACTTACTTTGACCTCCACGTTTCAAGAAGAAGCTATGTGAGTGATAAGTGTCTTTTGTGTATGAGTGAAAGTGTGCCAATTTTTAGTGAATTAGATGCCACCTTGTTGCATGTGGACTTCACTTGGTCCTTACAAGAGTTTGATTACCTAATTAACTAAGTGCCTTTGGTACAACCTTGCGTAATTCAAAAGTCCTAGGAAGCTAGCATGTGGACATGTGGGTTCGTTACTATCCTTTAACTCCCTATGGTGATGTAATCTAAGAAAAGCTTGAAACTATCCTAGATTGAACATGTGGGCATGTATGGGTCCGTTACAAACCTTTAACCTTCCCTAGTGTTTTGATCTAAGAAAGAAAAATTTCAAACACTATCCTATCTTTGTAGCATGTGGGCATGTATGGGCCCATTACAATATTAAGATGTGTTTTGAAAAAAAATAAAACTAAGAGGGGTCCCAAGAAGGGTCGTTGTCCTCTCCTAAAGGTTTTAAACTTTGTTAAGGGAGATGAGATTGTTTCACAATCTTTTTTTGATTCTCAAGGTCACTTGAAGGCGCGAGAGAAGAGCATACTAAGCGATTGTAATTCAACTTCTAGTCCCAATGTAAGTTAGATGTGATTAAAAATGATTTCCACCTTATCTTGTAAGTCAAAACAAGCCATCCATGTGGCAAAAAGAAAATAAGGGAAATTGTTTTTTATCCTCCTAAGTGCCTATGTGTGTTTGACTAACCCCTTTATATGATGAGGGGACTAAGTGTGGTGCAGTTTTTAGAGCATGATTGACATCATTTTTAAGAAGGCAAATGGCCTTCCCCACATCCCAACAACTTACAATGTGAAATGTTGCTCAGATGCGCGGCCCCTAGTGAAGACAGAGGCGCACAGAGCGCAGGCGCGCGAACATAGATGATTTCAAAAATGCATGCGCGCAGAGAAAGGTTGTCACTTAAGAGCATGTGCGCACGATGCGCGTCCGGATGGATTTCTCTCAATTCTCCTTTGAATTGGATGGTTGGCAGGTCGGCCTAGGCCGGTTAGTGCACCTGCAAGTTAAACAAACTGAAAGAAGAGCAAAATAAACCCAAATGAGGTAGGAATTTGATACCTCTCCCTAGTGGAGTCGCCAATCTATTACGCCTCTTTCATCACCTTGGTGAGCAAATAAGAGGTGCTTGCATGCCCAGTTGGGTCTTCTAAGCAGGACAGTTGTAGAGGAAAGAGTTAGAGAAAGAAAAACAAAATTATAAGCAAGAATTAAACTAATACAAACTAAAATCATAAGCATAGGGACATAGAGATAACAAAAACAAAAAGACCCATGTCACCAATGTTTTGAGGCTGATCTATTGATGAAATCAAAGCACCAAGAAGAAAGGGGACTATGAGTCCCTTCTTCCTCCAAGGGAAGGCTCTTGGACCCTCACAAGCTTGCTCTCCTTACAACAAAGAAAATAAAAATAGTGGTGAAAGAACTCTTTGCAAATCCACTCAATGCAGAGGTGGATTGCTCAATGAAATGGTGCCAATTTGTTCTTGTCAAGGATGGAGTCCTTAAAACAATATAGGCAGCATAACATTACCTTGAATTCCTTGAGAAAATGAGGTGCATTCATGTCTTTTTATAGCATTGCATTGGGTTATTGTGTAACTGCTTTGTAGTGTGAAAAGAGGCCATTTAAGGAATTATTAGGTCTTTGACCAGCCCACCATTCGGATCCAGCCCGGATTTGGAGGTCAAATCAGCTTGGGACTGAACCATAAGTGGTTGGGAGGCCGACCATATTCATAAATGCGTCGTTTAGCAGGTGCGCGGCTTTTTGCGCTAACAGTCGCGCATCGTGCGCGTATGCGCACATTCTACGTTTTTGTTCCGTGCATGTGCGCGTGCGCCCAATGTCTGCAAAGTGCTCTTCAATTTTTCACTACTTTGTATAGTTTTTTCTCTTTTTTGAATGCTGTGAGATTAATTCAGGGCCATGAATGACTTCATTACTGTTTGACTATGATGAGTTCTTGTAACCATGTGTAGACGAAATTTCAGTGATAACAAGAATGACCTTGCAAAATTCATAAAATAAAATGTACTGGAACCCGAAGAAGAAGAATCCAAAGAGAAGTACAAGAAGGATATGATCAAGTCCAAAAGAATATTTGTATATTCCATTAAAGACCACTTGATCCCTCAAGTGTCTTCTAATAATACTCCAAAATATGTGTTTAATTCCCTAACTAGAATACATGAAGGAAAGAACATCAACCGGAAGATGAATATGAGAACCCAACTCAAGAATACAAAGATGTAGAAAGGAGAAACAGTTCAAGAATATTTCTCTAGGGTTTCTCAATTCAAGGAACAATTAGAAGAAATTGGAGACAACTTAGATGAAGATGAACTCATAATGAAAACTCTTAATTGTCTCATAAGACCTTGGGATTCCTTCATCCAAACTATTTGTGCAAGAAAAGAGAAACTTCAATTTGATAGTCTATGGGAAGAATGTGTTCAAGAAGAAGCAATAGTGACCAACCGAGAAGTCGTACTATTAAGGGATGAAGATCAATCCCTAGTTGTTCATGCTAAAGGAGGAAATAAAAGATCTCATTCGAAAAGGAGACCCACCTTCATAAAGAATCTCATTCTCCAAAGAGATTCACCCACTTTCATAAAGAATCTCACTCTCCAAAGAGATTCCGGAAATATCATAAGGGTCAAAGAAAGGAAAAAGATTTATCTTTTTATCAATGTTATCATTGTGATAAGATGGGACACATTGTTAAGAATTTTCCTGCCAGAAGGGAAGAATTCAAGAAGAGAAATAACAAAATACATCATGCCCATGTAGTTGAAGATGATGAACCACCCAATAAGTTAACTAAAGAAGAAATTGAAGATTATGTCATGTAGATACTTGGCTCTTAAGCACATGACATGAACTCTAATGAGAATGAAGGATGTATCCTATGTACCAGAAGAAGGAAGTTTGTACTTGTCCACTAAGATGTATGCGGTTCAATGCCATCAACCTCTCTAAGAGGGTATGTATACTATGTATCACTTATTGATGATTACTCTCATAAGACTTGGGTTTATTTCTTGAAATCAAAAGATGAAGTACTTGGAAGGTTAAAGGAATTCAAGTCCTTGGTAGAAAATCTCTTCGAAATAAAAATCAAGATACTCAAGCCAGATAATGGAGGAGAGTACACCTCAAATGAATTTGGAAGCTTTTGCAGAGATGTCAGGATTAAGAGAGAGCTCACCACTCCCTATAATCCTCAACAAAATGGTGTAGCAGAAAGAAAGAATAAAATAATTATGGAAGCAATAAAGATTATTGTTGGCACAGGGGCAGACCTGGGGTTCAGCTCTAACAGTGCACCAACAAGCCCTAACTACTGGCCCTTTCGGAAACACCTGCGAAGCAAATGCAGTCTTACCCAAAGTAGCTATGGGGGGTTGCAGGACACAGGTGTCTACAACCAGAGGAAATGTAGAGTGGATTCACAGCAACAACACACCACCACCTAGTTATTCTTTACCTTACTTAATCCTACTGCGCGAATTATATTTCAGATCTAACACAATATATCAATATTAGCCTGTCAAATGACAAAGAACACAGCATCAATCACACATAACACAAGATATACATGGTTCACCCCCACCTTAGGGCTACGTCCACAGAACTGTGCTTTATAATATATTAAGATGAAAGCATAGAATTCTTGTCTGCGCTCTTAGATAGAAGATCTTCTCTCTTCTCTCTTCTCTCCTTCCCTACGCACCCATATGCAGGGTCGATCTTCTCTCTTCTCTCTTCTCTCCTTCCCTACGCACCCATATGTAGGGTCGATCTTCTCACCCAATTGAAGATCTTACAATACCATAAGGCTCTCACACTCAGCACTTCTCTCTCACACAACAACAATCAGTCAATAGTAACTATGAATTCTCAACCAACAACGAACCTTTTCTTACTCCTCCCGATCTTTATTTATACATTACAATCACTCACTGACATCATTAGGTCGATACCTAAGTGTCAAAACCATAGATACCAAAAACCCTAGGTGTCTAAAACCCTAGGTCAACTTGACCCACGTTTTCAAGGCTTCGCCAACTTGTCTTTCCTTCCTTCACGCGCGGTGCTCCAAAGTATCCAATGGTGGCTTTTTCTTCTTGCTGAGTTGTCCACGATCCATCTTCCTCTCTGATATTTCATCCTCGATCTCCTCATCCAATGGCTTGATTTCTCTTACTTCACGACGTCTTTTCTGCTCCTCTGTTCACTTCAACCCATTATCAGTCACTGTGTCTTCCACGCAGTTCGCATTTAATATTTTTTGCTTTTTTATTTGCTTACTTCCATACCCAAGGGCCAACAATCCCCCAACACTCACCTCTGACTCATCCTAAGGCACTTCATATCTGATCCTTATGATTCGTTTTATCTTCAGGCTGCACGGAGCATCCTATGTTTTCTACTCTTTCCCTCCCCATTGTGTGCAGACTATTTTTTCTATGTCTAGTACCCAGTTTCAACTGTATTTGGTACCTGGACCCTCTTCCTTATAATTTTAGTGAGAGCTTCGAGGCGGTTGGTTGTCATAGTACAGTTTCAATCGACTCCCATTCACCAAACCTTCCTTTCACTTTCTAGTCAAAGTATTCAACTGCGCAGCTCCTCCTTCTGTAACATAGGTAAACTCATATGGCCCAAGCCAATGTGTTATGACTTCCCTGGATGCTTCATGAACTTACTGTCATATACCAATACCAGATCTCCTTACTTGAAGGCTTTCTTCTTGATGTGCTTGTCATGGTAGGCCTTTTCTCTTTATTTCTTAACATGTTGGTGAAATCCTGCAATAAATCTATCTTCTTCTAGTTCGACCAACTGTGTGAGCCTCTCTTGAACAGCGCCAGTGTCACCCATATCTGTAAAGGCTGCAATTCTCAAACTAGGAACCAAATATTCCATGGGCACAACTGCTTCGAGATCATAAACCAATTTAAAGGGGGTATGCATGGTCAGTTTCTTGCAAGTGGTTCTATAGGCCCATAATATTTTTGGTACTCTCAAATCCTAGTCATCCATGTTCACACTGCATATCTTCGTCAACGATGTCTCCAAGTTCTTATTGAATGCTTCAACTGTCCCATTTGCTTGCAGATGATAGGGTGTTCTCTTCTAATGGTGAACTTCAAATTCCTGATTCAAGGCTTCAATAGTCTTGTTAATAAAATGTGTGCCTTTATCACTCATAAGGATCTTTGGGCATCCAAACCTGGTTATGATATCATCAAATATGAAGCGCGCAGCTATATTTGCACTACAATCCTTAATTGCTCTTGCTTCTTCCCATTTGGTCAAGTACTATGTCTGAGTGATTATTTATCTAGCTCCTGTGTGCTTCCCTGGTGGGTTTATAGGTCCCACAAAGTCAAAGGCCCATTTCTCAAATGCTTGTAGGCTCAGTTGCGGTGCTAAAGGCATTTCATCTCTTCTAGACAGTTTCCCAGCTCTTTGACATACATCACAAGATCTGTAATAATCCTCAGTATCTTTGTGTAGGGTAGGTTACCAAAGGACATCTCTAAGAATCTTTTGCATTGTTTCTTTCCCTGCGTAGTGTCCTCCTGCAATGCCTTCATGTGCTTCTGCGAGGATCAATGTTCTCTCTGCTTCCATAACACACCTCCTAAATATCTCATCAGGTCCCATCTTGTATAGTTGTCCATCTATAAGTGAAAAATCTGCAGCGCACACTACCAATTGTTTCTTCTGAATAATTGTATAGTCACTAGGTGCCATTCCTATTGACAGGAACTGGACTATCTCCACGAAGTGATCATCAATCTTCCTGATGGCCAGCAACTGCGCATCTAGCGGTGTATCCTCCAAACTAGTAGGTTCTTCTCCATGTTCTAACCTCGACAAGTGGTCAGGACCCTTGTTCATTCTTCCTGGATTAACCATGATGTCAAAGTCATATTCCTGAAATAGCAGAAGCCATCTGCATATTCTCCCCCCCAACACTGGTTTGTTGACTAGGTATTTCAGTGCGGAGTGATCAGTAAACATTTTAAAGTGTCCTCCCAACAAGTAGTGGCGGAACGTCTACAATGCATACACCATGGCTAACCCGTCTCTCTCAGTGGTGGTGTAATTGATCTCAGTTGTTGATAGCTTCCTGCTAGCAAAGGATAATGGGTGGTCAATGTCTCAAGCTCTCAGTTGTGCTAACACAGCTCCTAATGCAATAGAAGATGCATCGACATGCACATGAAATTCATTGCTCCAATTTGGGAAAACCAAAATAGGCGCAGTAACCATTTTTTGTTTCAATGTGTCGAAGCTATGTTGGCATTCTTTTGTCCAACAAAACTGACGGTCTTTTTTCAAAATCTTCTCCATGGGTGTTGTGATCTGTGCATAGCCTTTAATGAACATCATGTAGTATCTAGTGTGTCCTAGTGCAGTGCGTAGTTGTTTGACCAAAGTAGGAGGGAGTAGATAAACTATAATGGCAATCTTAGATGAGTCTACCAATACTAGTCCTTTCTTACACACAATATGACCTAACAACACTCCAAAGGGTGAAAAGAAGATGCACTTATTTAGGTTCAAGGCAATCTGACACTGCCTGCACTTATCCAACATTAGTCTTAAACATTCAATATGATTTTGTAATAAGCTAAAAACAGTCCAATCATCAAAATAGGCTTCCAGAAATTTATGCAAAAGCTCCTTGAACGCTTCAACCACTACCCTGGAAAAGATGGTTGGGGCATTCTTCAATCCAAATGGCATTACTGTATATTGGTAGGATCCCCATTCTATTGAAAATGTGGTCTTCTTGCGATCTTCCTTGGCAATCTGGATCTGATGGTATCTTGAGAATCCATCTATAAAAGAATGTACCTCTTGTCCTCTTACATTGTCTAACACTTCGTTAGTGAATGATGTAGGGAATGGGTCATGAAAACGGGCATCATTCAGCTTCCTGAGATCTACACAGATCCTGATTTATCTTGTCTTCTTGTCTTGTACTACCATAGGGATAATCCATTTTGATTCTTCAACAGGTTCTATGATTCCTGCTTCTAACATTCTGTCAAGCTCAATCTTCACTTTCTCCTTATATTTAGGGTCCAATATGTAGGGTCTCTATTTAACTGGCCTTTCATTTGGTTTTAAAGGGATCCTCATCTCTCCCATGGGCCCTTTAATACCCTTCATATCAGTGAACTTGGAAACAAGTCCTAATATTCATGCAGTAATTATGTGATCTTGTCAATAGTGGAAGTATCCCAATAGTCTCCAACATTTTCAAGTTTTTGTGTATGTTATGTTCCAATGTTGACTTTTTTTATCTTGATCGGGTGTCCAACAAAAGTTAGTTCGACTCCTGGTCCTTCTACATCTCTCTTTCCTTTTGTTTCTGCGATGTTCACCTTCCTAGGATCATCGTCTTCGTGAGCACTGATATTGTAACAACCTTGCAGTTTCTGAAGAGGCACAATCCATTCATCCTCTTCTTGTTCCAAAGGGAGGCTAGGCACCTCCTCAAATACTTTCTGTCTTACAATCTGTAATGCTTGATCTACTATAGGATATTGACTTTCAAACAAAAAGGTAGTTACAAAGTTCTGGGTCATACCTTCCCAATTTGCAGTGTTGAGGCGCATTTCTACTTGTAGTTACCAATTGATAGGGGTTGTGTCCAGTGAGTTGATGAATTTGCGTACCCATTGTTCTTGAGGAACATTGCTCCAGGCTTCCTCGCAACTTCACACATGGTCCTTCGGAGAGCTTCGACCTGTGCATCTAACTTTGTAGCCTTCTACTTGCTCTGAAAATCGCGTTGTCATCAAAGTGCGACATTGTACCCAGTCTATAATGTTGTTTTTGTCTGTCCCCCACCATCTTGTTGGAGTTTCTTTTAGGGCCTCATCCATTGCCAACAATCTTTGTTGTGTTGGTACAATTTCTTCAAAGTCCAACAAGAATGCTTCTAAATGATTCAGACCATCAAAGGTGGGCAAGTTACTTATTGTTGTGTCAATCCAACAAACTTCTTTGGTTAATCTAGCACATCTCTTTATAGATACTTCATACATTTTGTTCTGGTAGTGCTTCTTCTGAATCTGATGAGCATGCGTTATCACTTCACCAGCTTAGGTTCCCATCCACCATAGGATTAATGTAATCATTTTGTCTGGTTGTTAATTTGTATATGTTTTCTAGTTTGTATGTGTGGTCTTCTTCCTTGATGGGTTTTGTGTATATCTGACCTTCATCAGGATCCAAAGGTGCAATGACCCTAAGGCCATCTCCTTCAAACGTCATTCTTCTTTTCTTTAAATCAACCACAATGGAATTATTGAAATCATAATCAATTCCTAACAACGCAGGGTAAGGAAAATTGTCATCAACTATCTCAATCACCTCGAAGTCCACAAACGTCCTTACTTCGTTGATGTCCACAGGGACATGTTCCAATCTTCCAAAGAGGCTTACAGCTTGTTGATTTTCCATCCTAAGCATGATAGGGGAATAGATCAAATTAGGTTTTCTCATCATTGCCCAGGTCTGCTTCGTGATGACATTGACTTTTGACCCTAAGTTGAGGATTACATAATCTATATCATACTCTTCAATTTGAGCATTAAGGTGTAGTTCTTTATTTGTCCTCTTTTTGGATAGTTGATGTATTGTTTTATTCAGCAAAGGGTCTAGCCTTTCTATCTCATATTGTCTCACCAAATTTTGTAGTTCTTGTATGGATTTTTCATCTTTAATCAACTCTATAAACGTATACAAGAAACTGACAAGTTTACTCACCTCTTTTCCATATCCGGGCGAAGCATACTGATCAAATGCCAGAGGCATTCCACATTCTCTTACTTATGGTCGTGTCTTCGATGAAAATCCTTGGTCTCTCTTGAATTCTTTTCTTGCCTCCTCAAATATTTGTTTTTATTTCTTCGCATCAAACACTTGTGTATTCTTTGCAGCTTTCTTGACTCCTAATTCTTCTGTATTCTTTCCTTGGGTCACTTTGTATTCTCCTGTAACAATGCCTCCTCTAGTGATAACAATGACTCTGGTATCTGCTCTACGAGGTTCTGCTTTAATTAGTTGTATTTGTGGGTTCTGTTGAGTTCCTCATCTCTCCTGAAGTTTAGCCAACAATACTGGACATTCCTCGATAACATGCTCAAATGAATTGCAATAGATGCAAGTGGTACAAGGGTTGTGACATTCCCTTGCCAAGTGTCATGGTTGTGCGCAATTATAACAGATGATCTGACCTCAACCTCGACCCATAACTCCTCCTCTTCCTCTTCCTCGGAATCCACCATGAGAGTTGAAGTTTCCTCTCTCTGGGGAATTACACTGCATAGTGCTTCCTTATTGTTGTACTTCACCTTGAATTTTGTATATATCCCTCGACATTCCATGCATGAGTTCATAAGCCCTATAATCCCTGTCATCATGTCCTACCGACTTACAGAACGTGCAATACAGATTTGTGGGTGTATGGACACATTTTTGCAAATGGTAGCATTCGCCAAGGCGATGTCGATTTCTACATACCTCGCACCAGAGTAGGGTAGCTTTCTTCAAAGGGCTCAGAGCTCTAGAGGCAAGTATTCATGAAATAGGGGACAGTGCTCTTTGTCATGGCCTTCTAATTTGCATATAATGCACCATATTTCTTCTCTTTTATATTTTCCCTTGTCTTTCTTCATATCTTCGACCTGCAGAGATAAACTAGTTAGTTGAATCAAGATTTTACTCATACCTGATTTGGATTCTCCCATAGGGGCTTATTATGACTTCATGGAAATCTCCATCACCTCAGTCTGCGAAGAAATCTTATGTTGCATCAGAGGAAATTTGATGTGTGGTAAGAGGGCAGCAATGAAACATTCCTTGTTCTGCTCATCTGGGATATGAAAACTCAAATGGTCTATCAAGTTCTTAAATCTCTGATCAAACTCCCACACAGGTTCATTTATTCTCTACTTGATTTCTTTTAGTTCTGTAATGCATAGTGACTCTGACTTAGGTTTCTTGAATTCAGCGATTAGCGTAGTCTTAATGTCATTCAATGGTTTTGTTGCAGCTCCTTGGACAAATTTCATGTACCATCTCAGTGCGTGATCTCTCAGGGTAGTACTGAGATGAGATCGTTTAACAGCTTCGTCAGTGATATTTTTAATACTCCATACAGCTTCACATAGAAACCAATGTTGGTCGGGATCTTCAGATCCATCTCCTCTGAAGGTGGGTATCATCATCTCATCTTCCATAGATATTCCTAGGTTTCCTTATTGAGTATGTGGTGGACTACTAGTGAAAGTGATCAAAGTTCTCTAGCGACTCTGATTACTCTGATTACTTAATGTTGTTGAAACAACAGGAGGATTAATAGTACTTACTTCAACAGTTGGCGTAGTTCCTGAACTTTCTGGCTCTTCTTGGTGAGGTTCCTCTGTCTTAGCGAGCTCTGAATTCTCTTCGTCTGTCAGATCTACCTCTTCTCCAATGTAGAAACCCTCATCCCCGTAGTTCTGCTTAAACAGGTTCGTCAGAGGGACTTCTCTGAACGATCTCCCACTGCGCATACGTCCAGCCTCTTTGTCGTTGTCGTTGTCCGAGTTCTTGAACATTAGCCTCTTCCAATATGACCAACTATTGTATCTTCAAGATGTTATTCTCATGCAATAGCATCTTGATCCTCAACTTCAGAAATTGTAACAATTTTCCTCTGGGTCCCTTAAAGAAATACCTCTTGGCTTGGCTATAGGACTCTACTCTGTCAACAGAAAACTCAGTAATATACCCTCCAATGGTACTACCAAACTAATGATCTATTGCTCTTGACACGGAGTTATCAACTCTCTTGACCTTCTTGATCAACGTCGGTGTCCAAACCAGAGGTGGTCTATATCTGATCTCAAATTGAGTATCTGCTAACCTAGCTAGCCACACGTATAACTCCTAATGAATTCCTACAAAGAAAATCTTGTGTATATCAGTAAAGATATATCTTCCCAACCAATCCTCTGTACTAAGATTAGGGTTCTTGTTATGGGCTTCAGCGAAGTCTTTTTCTTGATCTTCTATCCACTTATGAATCTTTGTCTTCGATGGAAACCACCTTGACATTCCCTCAAGAATATTCTGGTCCCAACAACGGAACCATTTGTTGGCACATGGGCAGCCCTGGGGTTCATCTCTAACAACACACAAACAAGCCCTAAATATTGGCCCTTTCGAAAACACCTGTGAAGCAAATGAAGTCTCACCCGAAGTAGCTTTGGGGGGTTGCAGGACACAGGTGTCTACAGCCAGAGGAAATGTAGATTGGATTCACACCAACAACACACCTACACCTATTTATTCTTTACCTTCCTTAATCCTATTGTGCGAGTTATATTTCAGATCTAACACAATATCTCAATAGTAGCCTGTCAAATGACAAATAACACAGCATCAATCACACATAACACAAGATATATGTGGTTCACCCCCACCCTGGGGCTACATCCACAAAACTGTGCTTTATAATATATTAAGATGAAAGCATAGAATTCTTGTATGCGCTCTTAGCTAGCAGATCTTCTCTCTTCTCTCTTCTCTCCTTCCCTCCTTCCCTGCACACCCAGCTGCAGGGTTGATCTTCACACCCAGGTGAAGATCTTGCAATACCATAAGGCTTTCGCACTCAACACTTCTCTCTCACACAACAACAATCACTCAATAGTAACTATGAGTTCTCAACCAACAACGAACCTTTTCTTACTCCTATTGATATTTATTTATACATTACAATCACTCACTGACATCCTTAGGTCGAGACCTAAGTGTCAAAACCCTAGATACCAAAAACCCTAGGTGTTTAAAACCCAAGGTCAACTTGACCCACGTTTTCAGGGCTTCACCAGCCTGTCTTTCCTTCACGCGCGGTGCTCCAAAGCATCCAACGGTGGCATTTTCTTCTTGCTGAGTTGTCCATGATCCATCTTCCTCTCTGATCTATCATCCTCAATCTCCTCATCCAACGGCTTGATTTCTCTTACTTCGCACCATCTTTTCTACTCTTTTGCTCACTTCGACCCATTATCAATCACTATGTCTTCTGCGCAGTTCGCATTTCATCTTTTTTGCTTTATTCTTCGCTTACTTTCATACCCAAGGGCCAAAAACTATGATTCGCAATCAAGATCTTCTAATGCACTTATGGGTTGAAGAAACAAGAAAAACAGTTTATGTCCAAAACAGATTATCCCATAGTGCACTTGGATTCAAAACCCTTGAAGAAATTTTCACCGAAAAGAAGCAAGAAGTAATCTATCTAAAAATATTTGGTTGTCCAGTGTTTGTACATATTCTGAAAGAAAGGAGAACTAAGTTGGATCCTTCAGGAAATAAGGGAATATTTGTTGGATATTGTGAGGTCTCTAAGGCCTTTAGAATTTACATACCAGGTTACCATCATATTGAGATCAGCAGAGATGTAACCTTTGATTAATATGTAGCACTCAAAAGATCAAGGAAATTTCAACTTGAAGAAGTATATGAAGAAGAACATGTAGCTCCCACAATTACAGAATGAATGAAGGAAGTTACAGTTACCTCTGATGATGAGATTCCAGAAGATCATGATATGATAGAATCTCAAGAACCTCCCCATATGACGATCTCTCATAAGAGAAAGCCAACTTGATCAAGGGAACTTATTCAAGATGTAGAGAAGTATGGATCCCTAGAAGGAATCATGAGACAAAGCAAGAAACCTAAGTCATTCTCCAGTTATATGGCCTTGATGTGTGATATCATAGAAAAGGAACCTACTTTCTTTGAAGAAGCCATTCAAAAGAAAGAATGGGTGGATGTTGGGACAAAAGCATACCAATCTATTATAAATAATTATGTATGGGAAGTAGTTTCCAAACCAAATAAAAAAGATGTGGTATCTTCCAAGTGGATATACAAGATAAAACATGCAGCAGACAGAAGTATTGAAAAAAAAAAAAAAATGTGGCTCGTGGTTTTTCTCAAAAGGAATGTATTGATTATGAATAGGCATTTGCTCATGTATCCAGATACACTTCTATCAGAACCATCATAGCTCTTGCAGCCAAAATGAAGTGAAATTTACACCAGATGGATGTGAAATCAACCTTCTCAAATGGTGTTATTGAAGAATAAGTGTATATAGAACAACCACAAGGGTTTGAAGTTGAAGATAGAAAGACTCATGTCT